>JANAVB010000165.1:0-20000 GCA_029216955.1 Iris pallida | reverse complement strand
CCCGGCATGTCTTCATAGCTCCACACGAGGACATCGATGTACTCTCAAATATGTTTTATCAGAGATTCTCTGTCTTCTCCAGTCAGGCTTTTGCTAATGAAGATGGGTTTAGGCGAAGCCTCATTTCCTAGATCAACTTGAATGACCTCGTCTTTGGTGGGAGGTTCTCGCTGTTTGAAGTGCCGCTCCTATTGGGATCCTAGGCATTGAGCCCAGGGTTCATCCTCGAAGAATTCCAGCATCTGGTCTTCATCCTCAACTGGGGGATCTGCAAAGACCATATTGACTGATAATATATTCTTGAAGGCCTGGCTGATACTGGTATCGGAGACCCAGGTTGAGAAATCGGAGGAGTGAGAGTGCATCATGACCTCTGGCTTAGAACTCTCCGAAGTTGTCATGTATGTAACATAACCCAACCCCCGGCGAGTGCGCTGGTTGTAATTTTGAACATTTCCCTTTGGAGCACAAAGTCGTAAAGGAAGGCGTGTTTGGCTTGATGTAACGGTAGAGCTGCATCTTGTCATTGTCAGGTTCCGGTTCTGCGGGAGTAAGTCTTTGAGGATGTTCCACCCGACCGAAGATGATGGGTTCCTCATCATTCTTCTTAGCTGGTACTAGGAAGTAAGCATCTTGGGAAGGCAACTTGGCTTGCCAGATTAGCGATTGTCACTTGTGTTTGCAGCATATACAGAGCATTGTCCAAGAATAAAATGCAAAATTTTATCCCAAGGGTCATCATCTAAAGAGTGTGCATCAGCATTGGCACACATGTAGTGTCACGACCCACACCCGCTTTTCGGAATAGGAGTGCGTGTCCAAGCCAGCCTACGCCACAGAGTCGACGGTAGAATGTTGTCAAGCCCGCAATAAATAAATGCTCATAAATAATAATGTTTCTTGCTCATTCACATTTCTAAAATTGATTACAACATTTACAACATCTATATTTAAAGAAAGTACAAGGTTCTTGCAATTAATGAAAATGATACCACATCTAATTTCTAGGTTTTTGCCTGCAAGTACACCCGTATCTGCCAATACTAAGAGAAGCCAAGCTAACCTGAAAAATATTGGTTTCCAGTCAGAAATGGAATAAGCACACAAACCGACGGCAATTCGAAAACACAATAGAATTCACAAGACACGAAAATAACATATGTCAAATGTAACTAGATAGTAACTAATATTATGGCATGCCTAGAAAGAAAGCAGATAACTCTACAACATGATGTATCAACTAGCCGAGCATGTAAATGGGGTGACATGGAAATTAGTGAAGAAAACAAGGAAAGACAAGTAAAAGACAACTATCTATGTGTTATGAAATATCAGTTTCGACATGTGAACGGCTAAGGGTAAATCAGGCACCCCGCACGTGTATTGTGCGACTGCTATTCTCCACGAAAGACACGGGAGATATTTCTGGGTAGTCCACATGTCTACTAAGATATTTTTCTTCCCGACTAGTACTCATGGACTCGAATAAGTCACGACGTAGGAAACATGATAAAATGATAATATAATGAGTAAAGGTCCATGATACCATCTCATGTGTACATCGTGTCAACAAGCAGGAGAGCATATGTAAGATATGTACTGGAAAACTATCAGAATTGAAAGCAATCGGAGAGTGCACTTGCCTGAGATCTTTTGCTGGTGAAACCGATAATCTCATTGGGTCCAAGATAGTCGCGGAGGTCATAACTACGCAAGTCAACCTCTAATGATGGAACAGATTATTCCATCGAGTCCAGAATGGTTCGATTAGCCTAGGGTCAACATAAAATAGTCATAATCACATAAAATAGGAACATATGAATAATCACGATCAAAATTAATTTTTGAAGGAAATCATTTTAAATATGTATTTTATAGAGAAAATATTTATAATCTATTTAGAAAACCTATTTCATACTTGAAACTATATGTTTTATTTATCAGAATAGTCTCTAGGTAAATACTATGAAAAACCATGCTTTTAGGTCGAGCCTGTAATTATATACAACCAAATAATGTAAATATTTGAATTTACATGATCAAATAGCAAAATCATATTATCAATACCAGTGAATGTATATAATATAAATACTGTCATATAACAAAACTGAGGCTGAGTATGGATAAGAAGGAGGCTGAGTATATACACTATCTCTCTAGTTGAGGCTGAGTATGGATACGATAAATCAAAGTCTAAATGTTATTTGTTTTGATCCGAGAAGATTTGAATGTAGCCATTAGATAGGACTATTTATTTAGATATATCTAGACGCAAAGTCATGTGGCTTGTGGATATTTGAACGAGCGGTTATAGCCTTGGGTCAGATTAGGATTTCTAAAATAAATTATTTTCTTCATTTTAAAAGACCAAATAAACTTTAAGTCAAAACTAATCAAATCGCAACCATAAATTATCATAATATTTATATATAAAATATTAATATATTGTAAAATATTAATATTAATATATAAATTCTCTTACTTGAAAATATCAGATTATTATATATTAAAATCCTAACGAAATACTTATTACTACAATAATTTAAAGTAACCTTTTATATTATCAACTAATCATATAAATTCAAATCCGCAATCAAGTAAGCGAATAGCATTTGATGTTAACAAAACAATTTAAGTCATATATTTTCAATCATAATCAAATAACTTGTTATCACAAAAATATTCTATGACATATGATAACGTAAAGTGTATATAAATTCAAAGCTTTACTTAAAAACAAATGGACGAATACTTTTGGAGTTAGAATATAAAGTATTACTATTTTTTAAAATCATTTAAAATAATATGTTGGAAATCCAACATCCTTTATAATTTCACGACTAAAAATATTTTTAATTAAAATAATTAGTATTTTCCAAATCATAAACTTTAACTAGTTTTGAAATACAAACTTATTCATAAAAATATCTTTTACGAAGTTTTGACAAATTAAAATAAAATTTTTGAAAATCCGGGAAGAGATGTTACAAATCTACCTACTAAATATATTCGTCCTCGAATTTAAGAAGGACTCAACACGTTTTAAAGACAACCGAGATAAACTTGCTTGGTTATGGGAGAATATCTCTCCTTAATTAGGAGACAAAATTCCTAGTCTGATAAGGAGAACAATTCCTAGTAGATAGGTACTTCTTTTTATTTAAATCGAAAAAAGAACTTTAAACCAAAACTAGTCTAAATCATAGTCCATCAATTAATCAATATTAATGTAAATGAATATTTGATAATATCAAGTAATCTTAAATGAAAAGAATATAGATCTATTTTAATTAAACGATCCACGTAATAATTTGAAAATAATAATCTAAATTACATATTAGTATTATCCAAACATTTTCAAACATACAAATTTAACTTTTTGTTAATAATCTATGCCATCAAGATAATTTTAAAATATATCTTTTTAATCCAAACATTTTTTTAACAATTTCTATTTATAAAAACATTAATGGTTTTCGAAACCACTTTGGAAGACATTATGAAAGTCCAATATTTATAACCAAATACATTATAATGCCAACAGTAAAATTCTAGAATAAATATTTTTATTAAACTAATAGTATACTTTTTTCCTATTAATTTAAACATGAAAAAATTCCTTTCTAAACAAAATATGTAGTATAAAATGATTAAAATAAAATAGACATTAAAAGTGATTTTGGAAATCTGAGAAGTGGGGTTACCAATCTACCCACCTTAGAGAAATTTTCGTCTTCAAAATTTTCGAAGGGCCCGATTAGGTACGACTAAGATATAATCAAGAAAATGCCTTGATCAATGATCAAACAGTTAGATTGTGAATATAGTCGAACCTTAAGAAAGGACACAAATTTGACATGATCAAAATATTTAAAATGATTGAGTCACGATTTAGTTTTAGTTTAAGGATGATCAAGGAAATTGGTTGAGCACGATCATGTGTTTTGGGCACGATTAAAATATGATCAAATTATATGGTCAAGGATCTAATCAAGGTCAACACGTTTAAGGATAGAATCGAAATAAGATTAGCTAAACGAGAAAAGTCATTAGGCACGATCATATAATCAAAATCTAGGAAAGATGTGAATTGACTTGGTCGAATAAAAGTAGTCTAGTCGCGATCGAAATCATTTTAAAAAAGATCAAATCAGAATCGTCTCGATACGGTTAACTCTTTATCCATAATCACTTAGGCATGAGTTTTAGGACAAAATCTAGATATGTTTAGTAACCTAGTGGGAGGAAATCGAAATAGGTAAAAATGACGATTCGAAAACAGAAAGACAAAAAAGAAAGGGAGAACAAACAGTTTATTGAGAAGATGGTAACCAAAAGTGACGCGCAAATCAATTTGGAAACTTAATAGTCATATGCCAATAAAAATATAACCTTTATCGCATTCAAAAATCGTAAGCCCATCCGAAGTCACTTTACCGTGAATTTATGCCTCGCCAGTGTACATCTGGCTACAATCAACTCTTGGTTTTACGACTCAAGTACGTGTCACGACCCGCACCCAATGTAGGGGCACGAGAAGTGGGTACGTCCAACCTACGCCGCAGTGTCGGGCGGTAGAACGCTGTCCTAGGTCACTATCACAAACTAAATACAATATGATATATTCTCCAAACGGAGGACAAATCACATAAGGTACAACTCAATCACAAATCTAGAGATGGAAATAGCACGATATGATAAATATGAAATCTCAAAGAGAACATACAACCAAAGGAAAGTCTAAGTGTCTAAACGACACAACATCACAAACATCAAGAAAATAATACAACTCTAAAGTAAATATAAATGACATAAAGAAATAAGATAAACCTAGCTAATCTAGTCTAAGCAGTAGGGATGACGTCCTCAGCTAGAGCTGGATCCTCCTGTGGGTCCAACTCACAGGTGTCGTCTTGATGGGCTCTATAGTAGGTTGGGTAGAAGTCCTCGGTATCATCTGTAATATTTTCAACAGGTCCAGTCAGGACAGGAGCGAGCACATCTCACGCAGTTCATATCATGGCAGGAAATATAAAGCAAGTAATAGAGTAAGATACATAAATACTGTAAGAAGATGTACATGAAACAGGAGAGATATTTGATAACTGGAAATATATACATGATAAGTAAGAACTGTAAGTGACTAGTGATTTAGAGTACGAGATGGCATGTAATTGGCTGTCACGACCCGCACCCGCTTTCCGAACGCGAGCTCGTGAGCAAGCCAGCTACGTATCAAACGGACTCCAGTCCGACTCGAATACGTAAACTCTGTCAAGGCTATGGTATACTGCCAAATCATGGAAAATAAATCTATATCTCAATCCATAATAAGTATATGAAACATGAGTGAACACTATGGGTCGTGGTCTGCAGCCCACTACCATATATGTCCGATAAGACTCTAAAGAGAGTAACAAGAGTCTAAACTAAATCAGGAAACATGATAAAGTAAGAAAGGATAACAATGCAATAATGATATCTAAATCCCACAAGCGAAGCATCCGAACTCCACAAAAATTGTAAATCCTCCGCCACCCAGAACTACTAGCTAACTCCATGCGACTGCTAAACCTGAGGAGATCATCATGTCCTCAGAGGACATAGCAAGATACATAATATACATGCCTATCTAACTATTTTATCATGCAGGAGAAAATAAACAAGAAAAACGGGAACACGACCAATGACTACGAACACGAACACGGACACAAATATGAATACGAACACGAACACGAACACAAACACGAATACAAATATGAACACTAGAACAACTACGCATAAATGAATTATCGGATGAACGAATACACGAGATCAATGGAAGAACCAAACCCTCATTCCGAGTGTGGACTCACGGGTTTGAACTAAGCACTAACCCTCGTCCCGAGTGTGGACTCTCTGGTTAGCTCACGGCAAGGCACCCTTGTCCCGTGTGTGGACTCTCTGGTGCAATTGGTTAACCCTCGTCCCGAGTGTGGACTCTCTGGTGCCAATGATCACACCCTCGTCCCGAGTGTGGACTCTCTGGTGCACCAAACAACCCTCGTCCCGAGTATGGACTCTCTGGTTGTATAAAACGATAATCAAGGCCATGGCAGTTCACTACACACACTCGTTCTATGACACGGCTCAAGCAAGGTTCTGAAGAGAAACTCCAAGTGTGAACGACAAGACCAAACATGAACACGTCTATAAACAATAAAAACAACTCAACAGAAAATAACACGAAAAGTACATGTCCATAAACAATCAAACGACTGAAAAATGAAAGGAATTGCATGTAAGTAAAACTATAGAGGAAGGAAAGGTATACTTGCCTGGTGGTTGCATGCAGATCCAACAAATATATAGTCGACTAGTAAGCCATATAGTCCAAGTCATCACAACTGTCTCCGAAAGCTGAAACAAATATTGCCAATATTCTCAGAATAGTTAAATTAGCTAGGATTACCTGTCTTTAAGTCCAATTCTGGACACAGGGGTAAAACGGTAATTTTGGATGTCCGTCGTTAGACCCGCTTTACACCAAAAAATGTGCCAGAGTCAATGGTCTCTAAAGTCGTCAAACTACACGTCAACAGGTCCAGTTTTTCGATATGAACCCAACCGTATGTTTAAAGTTGGATTCCGGTAGGTCGTGCACAAAATCCCCGTTGAGTCGGACCGTGGGGCCCGCAAAACGGCGGTCCGATTCCACTATCTCATATTTGGATCAAACTTGGCATACAAGACTAGAAAAACGATACGGTCCTGTTGGCATAGGTTTCGTCTCGATCTGACGAACGTACACAAAGTAATTAGGAAATTTGCACAGAGGCCGATATGGTAAATTTTGACGGATACGCATCAAATTCGTCGTGCACACGCGACCAATTTGAATTCCGTCAAAGGCCACACGACCACGAAGCCGTTACGCACCTTTCGATGCTTTCGGTTCGCGATCACGTTGCCCGAAATGGCGGGACGCACGTCGTATCGATGAATTTTATTAATTTTAAAAGTCGATTTCGGGATTTGATTTCTCGACACATAGTCGATGGTTTTGGCATCTGTAAAGACGATTGTGAAGGTCTATAGGTTTTCTAAAACATTGTTGAGAAGGTTGACCAAAAGTGTCGCTGGATCGATCGAAATCGATCTCCCAACATGGGTTCATGGACTGTTTCGTGTCCTATTTTTGAACAGGTTTTCGGTAAAGTTTTCATCGAATTTTTGACAGTAGGTTCATTTACGAAAAAGTCTATCTACTGGGATATAAACTCGGTTAGATTGGCTTCATACCTGCGAAACCCCTTCGTGAAACGAACGCTCGGGTTGACGGAAAACATTGCGCGAAGTTGGGCACATGGACTGTTGTCGCTCTTGTTCAGTCTGCGCGCTGCTGTCTTCTCGGTGCGCACGGCGGCCGTCCGATGTTGGCCTGTGGCGGCGCTGGTGCCAGGGAAGATCGCCCATGGATGTGGGGTGACCGCGCGCCGTCAGCCTAGGGTTTGCGTAGGGTTCCTCTCTCGCTCGATCTCTCTGTGTATATACAGATATGTGCGTTGATACAAGGGGTCGGGCCTGGCTTGTAAACTGAGGGGGCAGGTCTGGGCTGACTTGGCCGGCTGGGACTGCTCGGTTGGGTTGTGGGGAATGAGTTGTTCGGTTTAAATTAAGTTCAAGTCAACATGACCTGAAATTAGTATTTGATTGTACAATTAACCTTGAAATAATATATTTATGGTAGAGAATAGAGGAAGCTGGGCTGGGCCGATCTGGGGAGCTTTGCTGCTGGCAGGCCGGGTTGGGTCTTGGGCAGCTCTGGGATTTCCTATTTCTATTTCCTTAGCAAATATATATATCTATATATATACAATCACTCATGTATGTATATATACATATATGCACATATTTACACACTTATAATATTTATATATAAATACACATATACAATATATATATACATACAAATACACATCTATATAATATTTATATATACATACATTCACATTCACACATACTTATTTGACAATAAAATAATATAACCAATAAATAATAATATTAAATAACAATTCCAATAAAAATAATAATAATAATAACGAAATTTAATATACCAATAATAGGCATATATCATTTGTACAGTCTTCTAGTAGTCCCAAAACGTACAAGGACCTATTTATATAATTATCATTGAATATCAACTAATAATGGTATTTATAATATTTAATTAAGAATACTTAGAAAATATTCATTAGATAATTAAAACGGAATTCGACACCATCATACCAAGATACATCAACACGAACGTCCTTGGACGTGACGCATGACTACATGGCTTGGGCTGGTCCGGGTCCAGTCCGGACAGTCTGGTACAACCGGAGCACTTAAATGTCAAATATCAATAATAATAAATAATTAAACTATTCATAATGGTCATGTTACAACTTGGCCTGGTTTTCCTAGTTAGGACATCACTATGGCTCGGTCTTCCCTACCAGGGCTAATACACTTGTCAAAGCGCCGCTGCACTATCCGTGCCACGATTCCTAGTCGCCTTGTACTCTAATTCCTAACCATGACTAAAATTATCTGCCGTAATAATTAACTAAATAATTATTCATAAAATCTAAAAATTACCATTTAAATCAAATAAATAAATAAAAATATTTTAAAAAAAATCCGGGAAGGGAAGCTACAAATCTACCCACCTTAAAAATAATTTCGTCCTCGAAATTCTAATTCATGACTATTTCGTAAAATTCAACGTCTACTATCACCTTAATCTTCTTAAATTTAATTCCTCGAAATAGTTTATATCCTCCTCCTAATCATTTAGTAGCTACAAAGTCTCGAGGACTTCTACCCACCTTTGGTCACACTACTCCTCAAAACACAGTCACCAAAGTCTTATGGTCTTCTAACTAGTTGCTAACAATTCTACTGGACAGATATCTAGGCATATGGAATATATAATCCCTCATATCTATAAACAACCAAACATTCAATAGTCAAGTAATACTATAATTTAAGGATTTCTAATGAATTCTAGACAGCACGATTGTTCGTCACTCCGAAATAGGAAGGGACGAGAATCAACGGTACGGAAAGCAAGGAAGTATAATCGAGAGCAAATATAGGGTTTTCAAGGACGTAGATAAATTTTAGGAAAATTTTTAAGGTAGAGTGGATTGAGATTTCTAAGGTTTAGTCATATTCGCAGGCTCGTACCAGCACAGTTACATAACCGGTACGATATGCTCTAACCTGCATGGGCCACCAAAAAAAACTTGTCACGACCCGCACCCGCTTTTCGGACGCGAGCTCGTGAGCAAGCCAGCTACATATCGAACGGACTCCAGCTCGACTCGAATAAGTAAACTCTGTCAAGGCTATGGTATACTGCCAAATCATGGCAAACAAATCTATATCTCAATCCACAATAAGTATATGAAACATGAGTGAACACTATGGGTCGTGGTCTGCAGCCCACTAGCATATATGTCCGATAAGACTATAAAGAGTAACAAGAGTCTAAACTAAATCAGGAAACATGATAAAGTAAGAAAGCACGAAAGGATAACAAGGCAATAATGATACCTGAATCCCACAAGCGAATCATCGCATCCGAACTCCACAAGAATCATAAATCCTCCGCCACCCAGAACTACTAGCTAACTCCATGCGACCGCTAAACCTGAGAAGATCATCAGGTTCTCAGAGGACATAGTAAGATACATAATATACATACCTATCTAACAGTTTTATCATGCGGAAGAAAATAAATAAGAAAAACGGGAACACGACCAATGACTACGAACACGAACACGGACACAAACACGAATACGAACACGAACACAAACGTGAACACGAACACGAACACAAATACGAACATGAACACTAGAACAATTATGCATAAATGAACTGCCGGATGAACGAATACACGAGATCAATGGAAGAACCAAACCCTCATCCCGTGTGTGGACTCACGGGTTTGAACTAAGCACTAACCCTCGTCCCGGTGTGGACTCTCTGGTTAGCTCACGGCAAGGCACCCTCATCCAGTGTGTGGACTCTCTGGTGCAATTGGTCAACCCTCATTCCGAGTGTGGACTCTCTAGTGCCAATGATCACGACAAACACCCTCGTCCCGAGTGTGGACTCTCTGGTGCACCAAACAACCCTTGTCCCGAGTGTGGACTCTCTGGTTGTGTTAAATGATAATCAAGGCTATGGCAGTTCACTACACACACTTGTTCTATGACATGGCTCAAGCAAGGTACTGACGAGAAACTCCAAGTGTGAACCACAAGACCAAACATGAACACGGCTATAAACAATAAAAATAACTCCAAGAAAATAACACGAAAAGCACATGTCCATAAACAATCAAATGATTGAAAAATGAAAGGAATTACATGTAAGTAAAACTGTAGAGGAAGGCAAGGTATACTTGCCTGGTGGTTGCACGCAGATCCAACAAATATATAGTCGACTCGTAAGCCATACAGTCCAAGTCATTGTCTCCGAAAGCTGAAACAAACATTGCCACCATTCTCAGAATAGTTAAATTAGCTAGAATTGCCTGTCCTTAAGTCCAATTCAGGACACAGGGGTAAAACGGTAATTTTGGACAAAAATGGTGTCCGCCGTTGGAGCCGCTTTGCACCAAAAAATGTGCCAGAGTCAACGGTCTCTAAAGTCGTCAAACTACATGTCAACAGGTCCAATTTTCTGATACGAACCCAACCGTATGTCCAAAGTTAGATTTCGGTAGGCCGTGCACAAAATCACCCGTTGAGTCGGACCATGGGACCCGCGAAACGGCGGTCCGATTCTACTGTCTCAGATTTGGACCAAACTTGGCATACAGGACTAGAAAAACGATACGGTCCTGTTGGCGTAAGTTTCGTCTCGATCTGACGAACGTGCACAAAGTAATTAGGAAATTTGCACAGAGGCCGATACGGTGAATTTCGACGGATACGCATCAAATTCGTCGCGAACACGCGACCAATTTGGAATTTAGTCAAAGCCCACACGACCACGAAGCCGTTACGCACCTTTCGATGCTTCGGTTCACGACCACGTCGCCCGGAATGGCGGGACGCACGTCGTATCGATAAATTTTATTGATTTTAAAACAGGTTTTTGGTCGATTTTGGGATTCGATTTCTCAACACATAGTCGATGGTTTTGGCCTCTGTAAAGACGATTGCGAAGGTCTATAGGTTGTCTAAAACATTGTTCAGAAGGTTGACCAAAAAGGTCGCTGGATCGATCGGAATCGATCTTCCAACATGGGTTCATGGATTGTTTCGTGTCCTATTTTTGAACAAGTTTTCGGTAAAGTTTTCATCGAATTTTCTGGCAGTAGGTTCGTTTACGACAAAGTCTATCTACTGGGATATAAACTCGATTAGATTGGCTTTGTACCTATGAAACCCGTTCGTGAAACGAACGCTGGGTTGACGGAAAACATTGCACGAAGTTGGGCGCTTGGGCTGCTGTCGCTCTTGTTCAGTCCGCGCGCTGCTGTCTTCTCGGTGCCCACGGCGGCCGTCCGGTGGTGGCCTGCGGCGGCGCTGGTGCCAGGGAAGGTCGCCCATGGATGTGGGGTGACCGCGCGCCGTCAGCCTAGGGTTTGCGTAGGGTTTCCGTCCTCTCTTGCTCGATCTCTCGTGTATATACAGATATGTGCGTTGATACAAGGGGTTGGGCCTGGCTTGTAGGCTGAGGGGCGGGTCTGGGCTGACTTGGCCGGTTGGGCCTGCTCAGTTGGGTTGTGGGGAAATGAGTTGTTGGTTCAAATTAAGTTCAAGTCAACATGACCTGAAATTAGTATTTGATTGTACACTTAACCTTGAAATAATATATTTATGGTAGAGAATAGAGGAAGCTGGGCTGGGCCGATCTGGGAAGCTTTGCTGCTGGCGGGCTGGGCCTTGCGCTACTCTGGGATTTCCTATATCTATTCCATAGCAAATATATATATCTATATATATACAATCACTCATGATATATATACATATATGCACATATTTACACAGTTATATTATTTATAATAAATCATATACATACAATATATATATATATATATATATATATATATATATATATATATATATATATATTATAATATATATATACAAATACATCTATATAATATTTATATATACATACATTCACATTCACACATATATAATACTTATTTGACATAAAATAATACAATCAATAAAATAATAATATTAAATAAAAATTCTAATAAAAATAATAATAATTAATGAAATTTAAATACCAATAATAGGCATATCATTTGTACAGTCTTCTAGTAGTCCCAAAACGTACAAGGACCTATTTATATAATTATCATTGAATATCAACTAATAATGGTATTTATAATATTTAATTAAGAATACTTAAAAATATTCATTAGATAATTAAAACAGAATTCGACACCATCATACCAAGATACATCAACACGAACGTCCTTGGACGTGACGCATGACTACATGGCTTGGGTTGGTCCGTGTCCAGTCTGGACCAGTCTGGTACAACCGGAGCACTTAAATGTCAAATATCAATAATAATAAAGAATTAAATTATTCATAATGGTCATGTCACAACTTGGCATGGTTTTCCTAGTTAGGACATCACTATGGCTCGGTCTTCCCTACCAGGGCTAATACACTAGTCAAAGCACGCCGCTGTACTATCCGTGCCACGATTCCTAGTCGCCTTGTACTCTAATTGCTAACCATGACTAAAATTATCTGCTGTAATAATTAACTAATAATTATTCATAAATCTAAATTTACCATTTAAATCAAATAAATAAATAAAAATATTTCAAAAAAAATTCGGGAAGGGAAGCTACATTGGCTTGGGTTGAACATGATATAACATGGGTGAACATAAGGGACACCAGCCAAGAAGGCTGTGTTGTACATGATAACACATGAAAAGTAACAGAGTGAACATGATGGGTAAATTATATGACCATTTATACTCACCCCTGCCCACAATCAATACACAAGGATCCAGTCAAGTTACGTTACGAACATAATATTTTGGTTACACACGAAGCACATGAGGAAAATAAACGTACATGAGAGCACATGAAAGTACATGAGCGTATGAAAGCACATGAGAGAACATAAGAGTACATGAAAACGATAAAAGAGCAAGGAATACATAATGTACACGAAACACATGACATGAAATATCTGATACGCCAGCTAAGGAGGATAACATACCATGAAAAGATCCATATAGTACAATCTGTGATGATATCGTGTCAGCATCAAGTAAAGTAATCTAGAACCAGAATATAAATCCTAACAAGTATGAAACGATCAGAGAATGTACTCGTCTGCGATCTGAATGTCTGTAAGAATATACCGTCCGAATCGAGGTATCTGACTCCTATTTAGAGCAAGACAAGTCAAGTTGTATACAAGGGATGATAAATGAAGTGTACAATGCATCTACATGATTTCTAGGTCAATCTAGGCCAAAGTCAACTCTTGGTCAACTCTGGTCAACTATAAGTCAAACTAGGTCAACAAGTCCAATCTAGGTCAACTTTAGTCTAACTAGGTCAACACCAATCTAGGTCAACTCTAGTCTAACTAGGTCAATCACCAAGCCAAGCCCATACCAAGACTATGCCAAAACCTTATATCAATATCAGATATACAATCAAAGACTTTACATATCTGTGTATAGCTACCATATATATATAATATATATTATATATATAGATATATATATATATATATATATATTTATAGATATATTATATATATATAGATATATATATATAGATATATATAATATATATATAATTATATATATATATTATATATACATTACTTGTATACATCACATTCAACCTACATGCTTGCATTAGATTAGGATGCATTCTACATACTTGCATAAATATATTATCTATCATTGCATATATCAACCTATATATATATATATATATATATAATATATATATATAATATATATATATATATATATTATTTTTTATTTTAACAGAGGAAATTTTATTGAAAAAACTGCTAGCGCCGAAGGGGCGTTACAGATGGTGCTGGGCCTACAAACACAAAACAGGCCTAGTTGGACAAGGTAGTAAAAAGAAAGGTTTAAATTCGAAATTTTGAAATTACGGAACCGCAATTTCGAAATTTCGAAGATACCAGAAGTGTAATTTCGAAATTTCAAAAGGTTAGTTTTGAAATTTCAAAATTTCAAACCAGATCTGCGCTGCGGGGTTGGGCTCGAAGCCCTATGGGGGGACCACGTGGGGGGTGGAATGGCGCACTGCCCGAGGGGACCGCACGTGGCTCGAGGAGCCTCGATCCTCCTCCCCCCCGCACGAAGCCAAAGGCGGTGGGCCGGCGAGGGGCCGGAGATCCGGCGATAGCGAGGGAAGACGGAGGGGGAGATCCGGGAGGCGAGGGAAGACGGAGAGGGGGAGATCCGGCGGCGGTGTCGGCTAGGAGAGGCGGATCCGAGGCGGGAACGTCCCGGGGGGGAGACGACACCACGCGCGGAGGAGGCCCGAGGGGCGGAGACCGGAGGAGGAGCGGAAGAAGGAGGAGGAGGCGCGGGGGGAGAAGGGCGGGGCTCCGACAAAGGGAAGGGAAGACGAAGCGGCAGGAGGGGGCCCGGCAGCGTACGACGAGGCCAGAAACCGAACAGACGGGGAGCGTCTCCCGTCGCACGAGGACCGAGGGGGGAGAAAAGGCGCGGGGCCCGAGGACGCACGGCTCGAGGGGCACTGCCCGAGCGGGGAGGGGGCTCTGCCCGAAGGGGTGGCGCAAGTCACGAGGACCCCCCATGTCACGACCCACACCCACTTTGAGGGTACGAGAGCGTAACAACGCCCAGCCTACGCCGCAGTGTCGGCGGTAGAACGCTGTTCTAGGTCATGAACTATAACTAACATAATATGAATGCTCTCCATAAGGAGGCCAACACAGAGGTACAACTCAATCACAATCTAGAGATAGAATATGGCACGATAAAATAGATAAGAGAATCCTCAACTGAGGTACAACAGAAATAAAATACAAGTCTCAACATCTCTACAATATACATCTCTACAATATTACAACTGAAATGTATATCCACACTATGCAAGGTATCGTCCTCAGCAGCTGCCTGAACCTCTCCAGGGGTCCAGGTCGCGAGGTGTCATCTAGGGCAGCTCCAAGTAAGGGGTGCAGGGTTCCTCATCCTCTGTAAAATTTTCAACGGTCCAGTCAGGACGGGAGCGAGCACAAAACATCTCACGCAGATCATAACAGGTTAGAAAATATAACATGCAATAGAGTAATATACATGAAACGCTGAAAGAAGAATGTATATAAAAAATAGCAGAGATTTGATAATAAAAAATATCTATATATGATAAGTAGACTGTAAGCTACATGTGATTTAGAGTACAATATGGTTATGTAAACGGTCTAGGACAATACAATGGTAACCATTGTACGTGAGTGTACAATAGACATATACAATAGTTATACATGTTGTACAATAGAATTTGATTACATAACCAATTCTACTCCCCCTCCCCAATTAATACACAAGGATCTACTCCAGTTACGTTATCTTGTACAATAGTGTACATGTTATACATAGATGTACAATGTTATACAATAGTTGTACAATGGCTTGTACAATGGCTCAATGTGATAATGAGAGTACATATGCACAATGAGTGTACAATGATAAGGGTATTCGATAAATGCAATAGTTAGTGAAACGCACATCATAATATATATTTAGTGAACACAAGGAGATAACATCACAAAAGAAGATCCATAAGTACCAATCCGTGTTACCAACGTGTCAGCATCAAGTAAATTAATCTATGGCAAGAATAGACGTTCTAGCAAGTATGAAACGGTCAGAGAATGTACTCGCCTATATCCTGAGTATCTGAAGAATGTCTACTGCCGAGGAGTGGTGTCTATCCCTATAGAAAGCACAAGTCACAATATGTCTAAAATGATAATAAGATACAATTTAATGTATCTATATGAATCTAGGTCAATCTAGACTAAAGTCAACGCTGGTCACTCTAGTCAACCCTAAAAGTCAACTAGGTCAAACCTAACCCAACAGTCTAATAAGTCTCACTAGGCCTAACCAAGCCTAGTCTAGCAATCACACACCAATCACAAGGCTATAAGCCAACACAAGCACACATCAAGGCATCATATTCATGCATATTCACATTATATATATATATATATATATATATATATATTATATATATCTATATATATAAGAGGAAGGAACTAACATGTAAGCTATGTGTGTGTGTGACATGGATGTGTACATGAAAGAGATTTCAATACTAGGCCTATATCTTTGTACCCACATATATACATATCTATATACACATATATGTATAACATAGGAATCTCAACTACACACTATATTCACATTATAATATATATATATATATATATATATTATAATATATATATATATATATATATATCACTCTTATTTTATATACATATATAACATACATAGACGTATAGAGAGCCATGAAATCAAGGTAATGTGTGTGTGCATGTTGTTCCTGTGTGTGGCAGGAAAGTGAGTGTCATGGATTTTGTGTGTGTGAGTATGAAAGAGGTTGTGTGTACAGGATTCTTAGGAATAGGCATGTTCATGTGTGTGTGTCATGTGTCACATGGGTGAGTGTAGGCCTAGGTTGAAAACAGTGTGTCAGTGTTCCAGGAAATCATTTCCATGTGTGTGTGTGAGTATATATGGTGGTAGGTGTGTAACATACAGGTTAATTTTCTCTCAGGGTCAACCAAGTGGCAGGATGTATTAGCCATGCCCTTGTGTGGCCTCAGGAAACCACATTCAGGATTCCAAACTCAGTGTATCACAACTTCAGTCCTAGAAACCCAGGTTGGCTATAGGTCCAACAGTGTTCAGTTAGGTCTCAGGTTTATATAACAATGTGTGTATTCAGTGTGACAGAGAATTAAGGAGAGGGTGCACAGGTTTATAATGGAAATCTATGTTTAAAAACCAACATCCAGAAATTCAAGACATAATCTCAGTTAAGAAAAAGGTAGAATCAATTCATGTTACAACTAAACTAATCTTCATTAAATCCTAATGAGCACATGTGACAGGGACTGATTCATAGTTAACAGTGAATAGGGAAAAACATGCCCAGGTTTACCAAAGAGTGTACCAGTGTACAACAGTGATTTTGGTGTCTGTGTACAGGAATCTTAGGTGACAGTGTATTACAATACATGATAAATTCTCAGATTAGTCGCAGGTTTAAAACTCAGTTTAAAACAGTGTCTCAGAGATTCAAAGATCAAATCTCAGGTTTACCAAGAATAGTGGAATGGTGTCTATGTTCATGAGGAATCATAAACTCAGTTTTAACAATGGCACTGATCTCAGATTTCTCAGGTTACATGTCCAAACCAAATGTTCGAATCCCATTCATGAACATAAACCTAATCTATCATGAAGGATCAACTAACAGGAACTAATGCACATGCATTTGAACTCAGTAATGACCTTCCTGTTTTCAGTTTAAACCACATTCACCCAATGAACTAACATACACCTTAACCAAAATTGATTTGATCACATTCTCAGGAAATAGACATTGAAACTCAGGTAACTTCCTAACTAATCTCAGGTATTACACAGGACTTAAACATTCAACATGTATTAATCATTTCATAAATCCCAAAACCTATTTTCAGTTCATAAAATCTCAGATTACAGGAAAAGGAATCACAGTGAATACATTTCTAAATTTCAGAATTTGGAAAGGGAATCAATTCTCAGATTAAAGTAATGAATCAATGCTCATTGTTTATAAATGAATGAATCATTCTCAGGTTTAGGGAACTAGTTCTCAGCTGACAGTTACAGGGAAATAATCAGTCAATGCATCAACCCTCTTCATTCGAAACCAACACATGGTCAAAATTCCTATTCTCAAACCAAAACCCATTTGAATTGAAATACTTCCTAATTATACTAGCAATTATGTGGAAATATTTGAAAATGAAACATCTATTGAATAGGATTAAAATGTTCAGGAAACCTGAAACCCAATGTATCAGAACAGTATCAGTTAATCATGCTATAATCGAATCCAATTTCCACACTACAAAACCTAAACTAACATGTAAACTAATTCACATATATATAAATCATGTTGAATATAATTTAACAAATTAAAACACAATTTAAATCATTAAACTAGGAATTAACCTGAAACAACCATCCAGACTGTACACGCACAGAACCAAACACTACATCGTGTACGTGTTCACCGTGTTTGTGGACACGACACGACACGAATTAGGACACGTGCTCGTGCACACGTGTATGCCCACACTAGGGCTACACACTCGTGTCAACACGAGGTGTCCAACCTGTGTCTAGACATGACACGAAGGCCGTGTCAGTGCACAAAATCACGTGTGTGCAGAGTAGTGTAAATCCAGTACACGTGTCCGTGCTCCCTCGACACGACACAAGGCCGTGTCAAACTCGAAGGGTGGCACGTCAGTGTGTGCCCCCACCCCCATGCCAAGTGGCAGCCCGCCACGTGGCGCGTACAAGGAGGAAAGCCCCCCGAGCAGCAGGGCACTGCCCGGTGTGCGCGAGCGTGTTCGTGTCCTGTTTGGACACGGACACGGCTCGAAAATAACTCAGTCCATGGGGAAATTAGAACACATATAAATCAATATTTTCATTTAAATACTTTTCAAAAATAGCAAATAAATTTCCTTTGTGACATTTCATCAAACACATGTATAAACACAATGATACGTGTCCGAAACGGACCAAAATGGATCCACCAGACACGAAACTAATTCCTACAGTTAGGGGACTCCTAGGGCTGTCCAAATATGCAAGAAAACTAGAATTTCATGGAGAGAATGAGAAGTTACCTATTGGTGTTCTTCTCCTAAAGAAGCTTCAAAATGGGGATCCTTCATGCTAATCACAAAGCTCCAAATTATCCCAAATTTGAGAATGACCTCCATAAACAGTAGGAGAAGAATTAGATCACTATGGAAGAAGTGCAATGAAAATGGACTAACTATTGAATAACTATGAAGAAGTTTCAATGGAGACAAACATTTCCTTAGAAAAATGAGGAATGACTAAAAAGGAGGCACAAACTTTGAGAGGGAGTTTATAGTGTGGGGGGATCCCTAGGCTGGTCATAAATGCTAGGGTTAGGGTTTGGGATGAATCTAATGGCTCTCATTCAATCTAGCCTATTCAATGGTCCAGAATCTAGGTTTCACATGATTAAATGCAACCTAGTTAATCTCTAACTATCGTGACTAAATCAAAACTAATCAATACTAACCATCACTAACCATGGCTAGCTAAGTATAGGTATGACTAATCTAGGTTAGGTCAAGCTAGGTTAGGCTAACACAATACAAGACAATCAATTAAATGATATTAAAATCACACCACCCAATTAATTATATTAAATTCCAAATAAAATATAATAAATTCAATTAATTCAAAAAGGCCAAAATACCTCAAGCTAAAAAATAATGAAGACCCTAATCATATGGCTAGGCTCTAGGATAGGCGAAGTCTCTACGGTTACACTATCAAAACACAAATCATAAGCCATGATTTAAAATAGTTTTAAAATGATTAAAAATTACCAAAATCATATTATTATTTAAATATCAAAAATAGTAATTATAATTACAAAATTTCAAAATTATCCTCATCTGGAAACTGGATGTTATACCCCAGCACGGTGCCCGGCGCGGAGCTCCGCCGTGGGAGAGAAGGACGGGAGCGGGGGCTCCGGCGAAGGGACGAGGCCGCCTTGGACGCCGAGAGCGGAGACGAGGGGAATCGACACCGCGGGGCGGGAGGGTGATCCGGAGGAGGCGCGCGACTGGAGAGCACCGGAGGCCGAAGCGGAGGCGCCGGAGGGCGGGGCCTACGCCGCGGAGAGC
>JANAVB010000164.1:0-58942 GCA_029216955.1 Iris pallida | reverse complement strand
AGTGAGATTTTATATGCATGAGTTGCACATTGACTAGCCATTGGTGCGTTGACTTATTGATAAGTTAGTTTGTGTCTAGGTAGGATAACTTGGCATTGAGATATGGTTTGTCCGAGTCATGGATATGACTTATGCAAGTCCATGTGCGGGAAGACTACCAGAAGACCTATGGGATTACCTTATTAGATTCTGTAGTCTTCGAAGGAGATTGCGGGATCATTAGCCTTATAGTTAGGTTCATAGTTGTCTGCATGGTTTATTGATCATAGATATCGGCTCGTGATCCGACGTCGGCCTGTGTTTCGGTGTCATATCCTTATAACCTATCCGTACATCCAAAGTTGTCTTCAATATGCATTCACATAGCCATGGGACATTGTCTTATCACGGAATAGTGTGCCACCTTTGTCCTCGTCTGGTTGTAAGTGTGGTTTACTATTTCGATGATGGGCTACTAGGCCATATTGTGATCTAGGTTATTCCTTTATATTTTTCAGTTTACATTGGCATGTTCCTTTTGTATATTGTTACGTCCCTCTGAGGACATGGTTCTTTTCTAGATCCGGATGAGCATTTGTATCCCAGAGTCTATGCACCAGAGATTGAGACATGTTATATTGCTGAGGACGTAGAGGTGTTGCCCGAGGAGTTTTCATGAGCTTCGAGGATGTTGCAGTTAGAGCTGTTGCAGTTCGAGCCTTGAGCCTTATTTTAGCCGATGTTCTGGCTGATTATCTTTTATTTTAGTATTTCTTTATTTCATCATTGTATTTTTTTCTATGGATATTTCCATCAGACTATATTTTTACAGACAGATTATTTGTGTTGGATATTCAGTTCTTGTTATATTTTATAAAAGTTAATTCGTCATATTTCTGTCTGTGTTGTTGTTGCTTGATTCAGTGGACGAGATTATACTATTACGAAGGTTATAGATTTTTTTTTATGATTGTATAGTTTAGGTACAACGTACTACGACTGGAGTAAGTCCATTAAATTTGGGTAGCTTATTCTAGTTCATACAGCTGGCATGCTCATGTCTTATTTCCTAAGTATTTTGGAACTCGGCATGACACAATATGTATTCCCTTTGAAGCTATAACAAATCCAAGAAACTTGCCAGTAGAGACTCCTAAAATGACTTTGTAGGATTCATCTTGAGCTTGTGTATATGCATCAATTCGAACACCGTTCTCAAATCTTGAAAGTGGCCGCCCTTTGAACAACTTTTAACTATAATGTCGTCTACGAAGCATTCCTCCATTTTTCGTAAATGTTTGTGAAATATTATGCTCATGGCGTATTGATATGTAGCTCCAACATTTTTTAAACCAAAGGGCATCACTGTATAGCAGTATACCCCCCATGGTGTTCGTAATGATGTGTCCTTCTCATCAACTGGAAATATTTTAATTTGGTTGTAGCCTGAAAATCCATCCATAAAGGACATACATTCGAAGCCACAAGTGTTATCAATCATGACATATGTGATTGGAAGGGAAAACTCATCCTTAGGACAAGCTTGATTAAGGTTTCGATAATCGATGCACACCCAACTCTTTTCATTTTTCTACATGACAGGGACAATATTAGCAACCCAATCAGCATGTTGTTCTTTTCGGACCAATCCATTGTCTATGAGTTTCTTTACCTCAGTCACAATAGCTTCCATCATATCTAGACGGAACCACCGTTGTTGTTATTTTACAGGTTTAGCATTAGGAAGTATATTAAGATGATGCATTACGACCTGTGAATCAAGTCCAGGCATAACTTCTTAATTCAAGCAAACACATCTGTATACTCTTTAATGAGCTCGAGAAGAGAATGTTTATCTTCGTCAGATAAAATTTTGCTGATGGATATTGGTCCACGCGATTCTAAGTCACCGAAATTAATTTGAACAACTTCATCTTCGGTATGAGGCTCTCGTTGTTCAAATTGCAATTCCCATTGGGTCTCAAGCTGTTGAGCCCAAGGCTCGACTTCAAAAGGTTCTATTGAAAGATCATCATCTTCTGTTTGACCACTAGAGAACATATAGGCTAAAAAAAAATCTCTAAATATTGCTCCCATACTGTGATCTGAATCCCACGCTGAAGAATTAGAAGAATGAGAAAGCGTCTCATTATCTTCTTCATCTGAGATCTCTGGATTGGTCGAAGGAGTTACATACCCTAAGCTAGAACGAGTACGATAATAATAATCTTATAAATTTCTTTTGGAGTTGGGATACGCAATAGCAAACGTCATGTAACCCCACTGTTCCTAAATAAAGTTGATCTAAATTTTTTCCAGTATTTTATTATTTTCTAATTATTTTGGAATATTTTATTCCAATTGATTTTAATTAACTTTAGTTATTTATTCTACGTGAGTTTATCTTGATGGACTTTAATTGATAGCTAATATGTTTAGATTTATTAGACTATGATTTTTCATTAATTAGCTATGATTTTCATGTATTATATGAAATCTATTTTGGTTGTTAATCATGATTGTATTTAAAATATTTATTGATAAACTATTTATGATTTGCTACTTTGAGAATGGCAAATTTGTAATCACTCCTAAGTAGGTTGGCTATTTTAGCAAATCTATTGTAGAATGCCTAGTCACATGACTTAGTGGAAACATTCTGGAACTATTAGACTAATCAGGATTAGTCTGGAATATTCCTTCAGCCCATGTGCCTAGAGATTCTAGGACTTTCCTAATCAGACTATAAATAGCCATCATTAATAACTGATTTGGTCATTCCTAAACTAATTCCTAAACTAATTCTAGTGGCCTAATAATTATGTCAAGGTATCTGTGTCCTTTCCACTAATTCATTCTTTATAATTACATTTTGTGTCCACCTCGACACGGACACTTCTGTGTCGACTTTACCATTCTCGTGTCCTGTGTCCTCGGACACAGGACACACATCCAGGACATAATTCCCTCTGTCTCATGTCCTCCAACACAAATACTGTTACATACTCATCATCCAAACCCTAACCATAATTTCTAGCCCTAAATCTACAGGAGCCGCCGCCACTGTGTCTACCTAGCCGGAGTCGCACCGCCGTGTCCTGAAGGAGTCACGACACGGGTCTTCGTCACCGAAATCGGTTCTTCCCGTACTGTCGGAGACGTCACAGATTTGTCGTGTCCTGTCAGATCTGCCAGGGTTGGGTCAATCTCGTCGTCCTCGGAGAAGCTGCTCGCCGTCTCGAAAGCCCTCAATACACCACCAAACACTTGTCGCCGTCTTGACCACCGCGTGGCCGCTGTCCGCTCTACTAGATCGGGAGCCCTCATCCTCACTTCATCGAGACCCTCGCTCATCGATGGCATATGTCCGGCCGGAATACAATACGCCACTGTCAGATCCGATCAAGAACTGCTTTGTCGTACCACTGGACCTTGCCGCCTTCAGATCTGAGATTAGAGCCGCCATCCTCGTCGGAGCTCCGCCCTAGATCTACCGCTACATCACTGGATCCAGCCTCCACGAGACCGTATCTACACCTAATCTCCGTCGTCAATCTTGTTCCACCGTCTTCGAGAACCACACTAATCCTGACCGTACGTCAGAGAATCCCTTGTGCCGAGCGGCACATTTCAGTCGTCGCCGCCTTGCCTCCAGATCTGCGTCTTTGATCTCCACTTGTCGTTGAGCTCAACTGAAGACCTTCTTCTTTGTTGACTTCTTCTTATTCTTTCCTCCATAGAGTTAGGGTTTGGTCAATGGTTGCGTATGTGTGTGAGAAGAGAAAGAGTAACTGTGTATTTAGGGTTTAGATATGGGAGTTAGGCCAGCTCGTGGGTCCTAGTATATGGGCCAAGCCGGGGGCTTGTGTTAAAAAAGAAAAGAAAGAGGAGAGTAAGGGGCTCGAGTTGGACTGTGCCAGCAGGCCCAACAGCAGAAAAAGAAAAGAAAATAAAGAAAAACAAAAGGAAGAATTTGAATGGATTGGGCCTTTAGAGGTTTTTAGCTTATTTTTTAATTGTTTAGTAATTATTTAGATTACTTGGGTAGTAATTTGATATATTAGCTATTATTGTATTAGTCATTTTTAAAAATATTTATGTAAAATATTATTTTTCTAAGTCTTTAGTTAAATAATTAGTAATAATTATATGGTGTATTATTGTTAATATTTGGGTAGCTAAGAAATCAAATAATTAGCTATTAGAGTATTCTTAGAATGTTTTTCTAACCAATATTCCTTGACTATTTTAGGTAGAGCACTTAGCAAATAATATGGTAAAAGGCAAGTACTTGTATCTCAACATTGTTGAACAACATTACATGCATGTTTACACTCACTTGCTTGACATATTTTCGTGTTTCTTACTTGCTTGTATGTTCATCATGTCATGTAAGGGAGGAGAACGATCATGAAGCATGTAGCCACCTAAGCCCTAGACATATTCTCAAAGGCTAGTATAGAGTACATAATATACCTTATACCTATACATGACTGCTAGTATATCATTGTGTTATACATTATGTCCATTTACTTGACTGCTAGTATATAGTACATGATATGCCTTACACTATACTAGACTGCTAGCATATTATTACTTAATACCTTATCCCTGTTAGTAAAGCGTACATGGTATACCTTATACCTACTAGACTGCTAGCATACCATTGCCCTATACACTAGACTTGATAGCCCTACATCCTCAGTGACGTTCTATTACACATGTTTCACGTAGCTAGTACATGATTTTAGGTACTTTCTAGTTTACTTACTATTTACTTACCTTTGTTATTTTATATACTATTGCATCATGTTGTTGAGTATTGTTGAGTTACATTGTATTTTCCTCCTTTCTTGACTGGATTGTTGACATAATAGACCAGGGCATGTGGACAATATTGGTTTGGACGACGACTCCTAGAAGATTCTACAAGATAGATGTTCTGATATTACATGATTTTGATGAGACAAATGTATCAGTTGTACGGTTATCTCCTTTAGGATATGATTACTAGATTTATCTCTGGAAGAGCTAGCAAATGTATGTTGTAACAAAAACTAATAGTGGACTCTGTGGTGACTTGTGTTGCTGTGATTTGCTTGAACGTTCTAGTTATTGTGATAAGTGATCGATATATTTTATCGTTGATGATTCATAAGGTTTAGACGGCTGACTACTGCTGTCATGCCCCGATTCGATAGAATCGATAGTCGTCCCCCGGGCGTGATGCCGTGCAAGCCTAAGTTGCGCTTGCACAAGGCAGTTCATAAGGTTATTCGAAACAACAGCATTTATAAGAGTACGCAGAGAAATTGAACACATTTATATAGAGAAGGAAACTTGCATTTTTATTGATAATAAGTAGATTACAGACTCGATTACAAAAGAGGCCGCTCGGGCTTACAATCGACATCGATGAGATAGTCTTTCCATACATTTACATCCCTTTTTATAAAACATCAAAATGACTCTCTAAGACCTGGGATCGGCGAGAGTTGGCGCTGCATTATGCAGTTGAATTGAGTCTTCAAAATGTTACAGAGTTAGCCTTCGCGCTAGCAAGGCTTCAAAAGAAATGAGTGTCGTCTTTAGTTCCTTGGCATGCTATCCTGGTTCGGGGTACCTGTTGAGAGCGAGGGTCAGTACATTATACTTTGTGCTGGTGCATGGAAATTTAAATCATGTGCTCTCATTCGTTGAAGAAGTTAAGTGAACGTGCATGTAATTAGTGAAGTTTCTAGCCATCCTACTTAATTCAAACTTATATTTGAAGGCACAACCATGTAACGACGATGGATCTTACCCCCCGGCAGAGCGCGCCGTTGTAGCGTAAACTTACCATGTTCTTCCCTGTCATGTAGATAATAAGAAAACATAATATAGTGCATTCGTGAAGGTCACTGGCACGACAAGCCATCCTGGACATATAGCTTGGTAGACAGAGGTCCTTCAACGCAGGTAGCGAGCCCCGTTGAAAACTACTGCCTACGGTGGCATGCATCCGGCATAGCTATCCGTGTTTCTTCCTAGGCCGGAACGGTCCCATGGCCTCGGGATACCGTCCGAAGAAACAATCGCCCTTGTCGACAAGTTGTCCATGACCGTGCTAAGTTAATTGTTATTTCAAGGCACATCTTATAGTATTGTTGCAACATTCATTTAATCGATTCATCCTTTCCTAGCACAGTTCTATATGATACGGTAATTGCAAGCACGATAAGGTTATATGACAAGCATTTGTATAGTTCGTGTTCGTGGGACGTCATGTGACCGTTCATCAGAATATCATTCATGTCGTTGCATTACATCTAGCATAGCACATGTCTAGTATCGATAATGTATTAAAGAAGAGGGTCGAGGGAAGAAGGGTCAGCCACTCACCTTAGTATTTACTTGAGGCAATAAACTGGTTGGCCGCGCTAGACGTTGCCTACGGGATCACCTGAAATCGCACAAGCAACCGATTAGAACACTGTGTTATTCAAGGAAATTCGATACGAATGCGAAGTTCGAAACGCAAGCCATGAAAACCATCGAAAATATTCACAAAAATGCATTCAGAAAACCAAAGCCAAGAAGCAATTGCGGCATGAAAAGCAGAGCAACGGGAGGTCTCATCTGACTCGGCCGCATAGTCTATCCTTGAGGCACAACCCGCTGAATATGGGACTTGGTTCCGAAGAAGCCATTCCATAACGGGGAATGGATCTTAATTCAACCGTTCCCGTTCGATCGATTCGATCGATCCCAACCTATCGGTCCCGACTGAATTGATAGCGATAGTGTTCCTTTCTCGCGCACCCCGTGGACGGAGAATGGGGCACGTTGTAGGGATGGGGCACTACACCATAACCAACTAAGAAAAAGGTTCATCCATGAAACTTAAGAACAAAACCTACCTCTATGAAAATAATAAAGAAAACTTTTCTTTCATCTCTGACTCGAGTTTCCAAGTCGACTCTTCTGCCGCATGGTTCCTTCAGAGTACGCGAACGAGAGGGATTGTCCGATTTTGAAGTAGCTTATCTTTGCATTCTAAGATTTGAACTGGCTCTTCAACGTAGGATAAGTCAAACTTCAGCTCCAGCTGGCCAAAATCTACCACGTGGCTAGGGTCGTGCATGTACTTCCGCAACTAGGAGACGTGGAAGACATTGTGTACACCTTCAAGCAGCGGTGGTACGACAATTTTATAGGCCACTAGGGCGACCCGCTCGAGTATTTCGAATGGCCCAATGAATCTCGGACTCAACTTTTCTTTCGTGTCGAACCGAGTAACTCCTCGTATGGACGATACCTTCAGGAACACGTGATCGCCCTCCAGGAACTCAAGCGATCTTCGATGGATGTCGGCGTAGCTCTTTTGCCGACTCTGTGCAATCTTCAGTCTTTTTCGAATTAGCTTGACCTTTTCCACAGTCTGTTCCACCAGCTCTGGGCCGAGTATCTACCATTTCTCGACTTCATCCCAGCAAATGGGCGATCGGCACTTCCGACCGTACAAATCTTCATACGGCGCCATTTGGAAGCTGAACAGGTAGCTATTGTTATATGTAAATTCCACCAGCGGTAGATGGACGTCCCAGCTTGATTTGAAGTCAATTGCACAGAGTCGTAGCATGTCTTTGAGAATCTGATTAACGTGCTCCGTTTGGCCGTCGGTCTGAGGATGGTAAGCTGAGATAAACTGCAACTTGGTACCCAGCGCTGACTGAAGGCTACTCCAGAATCGCGACATGAACCGTGAATCCTGATCAGAGACGATGGATACTGGAACTCCGTGCAGCCGTACTATCATGTCAAGATAAATTTGCGCCAGGCGATCAAAGCTCCAAGTAACTTTGATGGCAATGAAGTGCGCTGATTTTGTTAGCCGATCGACGATGACCCAGATGGCGTCATTCCCCCGTGGTGTCTTCGGTAGGCCAACAATAAAGTCCATAGTGACATGTTTCCTTTTCCATTCTGGCATAGCAAGGTTCTGCATCTCTCCGCCCGGTCGCTGATGCTCAGCTTTCACCTGATGACAGGCCATGCATTGTGACACGAAGAGCGCCACATCTCTCTACATCCCGTGCCACCAGAAGGTCGTGCGAAGATCCTTATACATCTTGGTACTGCCTAGATGCAAGGTATATTTCGTAAATGTGCCTCCGACAATATCTCCTTTCGTAGTTCTGAGTCATCCGGAACACATAGTCGGCCATTCAATTTCAGTACGTCGGTCTTATCTTTTGCAAAGTCGGTCGCACTACCTGTTGAAATTCGCTCGCATATTTTCTTTAGGTACGGATTATCCTTCTGAGCGGTCTTGATCTTTTCCAGCAAACTCGGCTCTAACTGCAGCTGAACCAACCGTACATCCCTGAATCGAACCCGGAGGTCGATATCCTTTTCTTCTAGATCCTATAGTAGTCTGCGTTTGATAGATAGTGAGGCAAGATATTTTTGACTCAGAGCGTCCGCCACAACATTTCCCTTGCCCAGAGTGTAATCGATCGTCAAGTCATAGTCTTTGATCAGTTCGAGCCAGCGCCTCTGTCGCAAGTTCAATTCCTTCTGGGTGAAGAGATACTTGAGGCTCTTGTGGTCGGTATAGATCGCGCACGCCACACCATATAGATAGTGACGCCACAATTTCAATGCGAACACAATCGTTGCTAACTCCAAGTCGTGCGTAGGATAGTTCTTCTCGTGCAGCTTCAACTATCTGGAGGCGAAGGATTTTACCTCGTTCGCTGCATGAGCACACATCCCAAGCCGTGGCCTGAAGCTTCGCTGAATATTTGAAAACCCTCTGTCCCATCCAGAAGTGCGAGTATAGTGGCCAAAATTAGTCGCTGTTTTAGCTCCTGGAAGGAAGCTTCACAGTCATCCGACCACTCATACACGACTCCCTTTTGAGTGAGGCGAGTCAATGGCGATGCAATCTTTACGAAGTCTTTCATGAAGCGTCGATAGTATTCCGCCAAACCAAGAAAGCTTCGAATCTCACTAGCAGACGCAGGCTGCTTCCAATCAGCAACAGCTTCCATTTTTTTCGGATCGACTACAATGCCTTCGAACGAAATAATGTGACCAAGAAAGGATACGCTGCTCAGCCAAAATTCGCACTTACTCTGCTTTGTATACAACTCATTATCTTGAAGTGTCTGGAGCACAGTCCGTAGATGTTCTGCATGCTGCGCCCTTTCCTTCGAGTCTGAGAATATCGTCAATAAAGACTACCACAAATTTGTCAAGAGAGGGTCGAAATACCCGATTCATCAGATCCATGAAGGCGGCACTCGTCAGGCCGAATGGCATCACCAGGAACTCGTAGTGGCCATACCGAGTGCGAAAGGCTGACTTTTGCACGTCGTCTGACTTGATCTTGAGTTGATGATAGCCTGAATGGAGATCAATCTTCGAAAATATCGAGGCACCTTGCAGCTGATCGAATAAGTCGTCTATGCGGGGCAATGGATACTTGTTCCGGATGGTGGCCTTATTCAACTCTCGGTAATCGACACACAGACGCATGGACCCATCCTTCTTCTTCATGAACAACACGGGCGCTCCCCACGGTAAAACACTAGGCCGAATAAACCCTTTATCGAGCAACTCTTGTAACTGGACCTTGAGTTCCTTCAGCTCGACGGGAGCCATTCTGTACGGGGCCTTGGAAATCGGTCGAGTATTAGGGAATATATCGATACTGAACTCGATTTCTCGGTCGTAGGGCATGCCGGGTAGCTCGTCCGGGAACACATCGGAGAATTCTGTCACAATGTCGGTCTGACCCGCGTTTGCACCATCCTGTCGCATGTCTCGAACGGACGCCAAATAGCCTTCGTACCCAGAATGCAACATCCTCCGAGAAAAAATTGCCAAGATCTGCATACAGGTCGACGACGTCTCACCACACGAAAAGCAGAATTCAGGCACTCCTAGTATGCAGAAGGTGACCGTCTTTCTGGCAAAGTCTATGGTTGTGTTGCACGGCCCGAGCCAATCCATTCCAAGAATGATATCAAAGTCCTTTATGTCTAGAACTATCACGTCAAGACCGATCTTTTGAACGCCGATACAGATAATCCCATCGACACAGGCTAAATTTGTAAGTAGTGGTGTGCCCGTAGGTGTACTTACGCTAAGGTCGAGATCTAGTGATATTATAGGAAATTTGTGCTCGGCGGCAAAGTTTGCCGATATAAAACTATGCGAAGCGCCTGAAAAAAATAGTACACGAGCAGGCACATTATTGAAATTTAGTATACCTGTCACGACCGTATCTGATGCAAGCACTTCATCTCGAGTCATGGTGCAGATGTGGCCCTGGGCATTGGGGTGACGGTCTTGGCCATTTTGCGGTACGATTTGTGCTCGAGGCGCCAGAACATGACTCCCTGGACGGTGCTATTGATGCTGAGGCGTGTTCAAGTTGTTTCTTCTATGGTTCGAGCAGTCTCCATGAAAGTGACCCCTTTTTTTGCAGAAGTAACACCCGCCATTTTAAACTTGATAGTCGACGGCAAGATGTCTGTTCCGGTAACATTTGGTGCAGCGAAGTCCCTAATTTTACGCATGTTATTGCCCTGGTACCCTTTATTCGGATGCTTGGTCATATTATTACTTCCCACGTAGCTAGGGCGTTTATGATTGTATGTATGCACAGCGCCGACAGCACGTGGAGGGTATTGGCGTTCAAGGTGGAGGGCATGGTTGAGAGGCTCCTCCATTATTCTGTATTGTGGAACAGACACGTGGGCGTAAATAGATGGTCATAGACCCACTTCAAACCGTCGAACACGACTCGCCAGGGAGGACAGAAATTCTCCAGCAAATTTGGCTAACTTGTTAAACTCTGTTGCATACGGCCGCACCGTCATATTCCTTTGCCTTAGCTGCATAAATTCATTTTCCTTCTCTTGTCGAACGGCTTCGGGTAGGTACTCGATCTCGAACGCCTCTCGGAAGGTGGCCCAAGAAATTGTCGCTGCCTTGTCGTCGCGTCTGATCGCTCGTCGCATCTGATCGCTCGATACTCTCGGAAGGTGGCCCAAAAAATTATCGTTGTTGTTTCGGATAACCTTATGAACCTCCTTGTGCAAGCGCAACTTAGGCTTGCACGGCATCACGCCCGAGGGACGACTATCGATTCTACCAAATCGGGGTGTGACATAATGGTATCAAAGCACGGCTTTACGTCCTTGGCCTCCAGTGTCAAGTTTTTAGTCTCAAAATCTTTGGTCTTGTGTCGATGAGATATGTCATTCCATACGAGGGAGTCTGTAATAAGTTTTGTGGCTAATGTATTTTGCCTTCAAAAATCCCAGAAGGCACGGCGATGAACGTGGCAACAAACGAAGAAAGCGCTTCAAGCGGTTCGAGTAGCTCGAGGCCCGGACCCTCTAACGATGCCATGGAGCGGATGTTGTGTATGCTGGAAGCACAACGATGACAAGCTGAGGAGAGTCAACGCCAGAATGAGCAACATCGACGGCAGACAGAGGCACGCCAGACTCAGTTCGAGGCCCGATTCGATGCACAATTCAATTTGTAGCAGAAACAGCTCGATACTCTTCATTAGATCGTTCAAACAGTTGTGTCCAACAACAACAACTCCGCAACAGCCCATGCCATAATCGAGCCTGCGGCCAGAAAAAGTAAAGTCGAACCGGAGGTACCCGAGCCTATACCTGCAGCACCGAGAAGTTCTAACTTTGACGTATCTAAATTCACAAATAGCTGTCGTACTTCCTTCAACGGTACAGAAGATCCCTCCGTGGCGATCGACTGGTTGGAGGAGCTAGAAGATAAGTTCAAGCTCCTGGGTGTCGAAGAGCCCAAGAAATTGTCGTTGTCTCGTCGTCGCGTCTGATCGCTCGCTTTTATACGGCCCACGAGTCGTGCGCATTCAATCGGAGTAGAAGTTGAGCGCTTGTGACTTTCTTGGACTCTTTGACACCCATGAGCTCGAACTTATCTTCCAGCTCCTCCAACCAGTCGATCTCCACGGAGAGATCTTCTGTGCCGTTGAAGGAAGTGCGACAGCTCTTTGTGAATTTTGACACATCGAAGTTAGAACTTCTCGGTGCTGTACGTATAGGCTCGGGTACCTCCGGTTCAACTTCACTTTGTTTGGCCGCAAGCTCGGTTATGGTATGGGTTGTCGCGGAGTTGTTGTTGTTAGCCACAACTGTTTGAACGATCTGCTGAAGAGTATCGAGCTGCTTCTGCTGCAACTTGAATTGTGCATCGAATCGGGCCTCGAACTGAGTCTGGCGTGCCTTGTCTGCCGTCGATGTTGCTCATTCTGGCGTTAACTCTCCTTAACTTATCATTGTTGTGCTTCCTGCATACGCAACATCCGCTCCGTGGCATCGTTAGAGGGTCCGGGCATCGAGCTACTCGAACCGTTCGAAGCGCTTTCTTCGTTTGCTGCCACGTTCATCGCCTTACCTTCTGGGATTTTTGAAGGAAAAATACATTAGCCACAAAACTTATTACGGACTCCCTCATATGGAATGACATATCTCATCGACACGAGATCAAAGGTTTTGAGACTAAAAACTCGACACTAGAAGCCAAGGACGTAAACCCATGCTCTGATACCAATATGTCATGCCCCGATTGGTAGAATCGATAGTCGTCCCCCGGGCGTGATGCCGTATAAGCCTAAGTTGCGCTTACACAAGGCGGTTCATAAGGTTATCCGAAACAACAGCATTTATAAGAGTACATAAAGAAATTGAACACATTTATATAGAGAAGGAAACTTGTATTTTTATTGATAATAAGTAGATTACAGACTCGATTACAAAAGAGGCCTCTCGGGCTTACAATCGACATCGATGAGATAGTCTTTCCATACATTTACATCCCTTCTTACAAAACATCAAAATGACTCTCTAAGACCTGGGATAGGCGAGAGTTGGCGCTGCATTATACAGTTGGATTGAGTCTTCAAAATATTGTAGAGTTAGCCTTCGTGCTAGCAAGGCTTCAAAAGAAATGAGCGTCGCCTTTAGTTACTTAGCATGCTATCCTGGTTCGGAGTACCTGTTGAAAGCGAGGGTCAGCACATTACACTTTGTGCTGGTGCGTGGCAATTTAAATCCCGTGCTCTCATTTGTTGAAGAAGTTAAGTGAACGTGCTTGCAATATTTAGTGAAGTTTCTAGCCATCCTACTCAATTCAAACTTATATTTGAAGGCACAATCGTGTAACGATGATGGATCTTACCCCCGGTAGAGCGCACCGTTGTAGCGTAAACTTACCATGTTCTTCCATGTCATGTAGATAATAAGAAAACATATTATAGTGCATTCGTGAAGGTCACTGGCACGACAAGCCATCCTGGACGTATAGCTTGGTAGACAGAAGTCCTTCAGTGCAGGTAGCGAGCCCCATTGAAAACTACTGCCTACCGTGGCATGCATCCGGCATAGCTATCCATGTTTCTTCCTAGGCCGGAACGTTCCCGTGTCCTCGGGATACCGTCCGAAGAAACAATCGCCCTTATCGACATGTTGTCCATGACCGTGCTAAGTTATTTGTTATTTCAAGGCACATCTTATAGTATCGTTGCGACATTCATTTAATCGATTCATCCTTTCTTAGCACAGTTCTATATGATATGGTAATTGCAAGCACGATAAGTTTATATGACAAGTATTTTTATAGTTCATGTTCGTGGGACGTAGTGTGACCGTTCATCGGAACATCATTCATGTCGTTGTATTACATCTAGCATAGCACATGTCTATTATCGATAATGTATTAATGAAGAGGGTCGAGGGAAGAAGGGTCAGCCACTCACCTTAGTATTTACTTGAGGCGAGAAACTGGTCGGCCGCGCTAGACGTTACATACGCGATCACCTGGAATCGCCCAAGCAACCGATTAGAACACTGTGTTATTCAAGAAAATTCGATACGAATGCGAAGTTTGAAATGCAAGCCATGAAAACCATCGAAAACATTCACGAAAATGCATTCAGAAAAACAAAGCCAAGAAGCAATTGCGGCATGAAAAGCAGAGCAATGGGAGGTCTCTCCCGACTCAGCCGCATAGTCTATCCTCGAGACACAACCCGCTGAATATGGGACTTGGTTCCGAAGAAGTCATTCCATAACGGGGAATGGATCTTAATTCAACCGTTCCCGTTCGATCGATTCGTTCGATCCTGACCTATCGGTCTCGACCGAATCGATAGCGACAGTGTTCCTTTCTCGCATACCTCCTGGACGGAGAACGGGGCACGATATAGGGACGGGGCACTACAACTGTTGTCCACGACTGTGTAGGTCAGGCATGATCCGAGTCATACTTGATTATTCGGGAGCGGGACATTTTTATGATGGCCCATGCAGGTCCATCTATGGTGCTTAGGACTAAAGTACCATTGGGGGCTTACAACATAGGAAACTCATTACAGCATAGGACGATTGTAGGATTGTATATTGTATTATCTATATTATTTTTTAAACTTTCCTCCTAGTATCCCGTGGAAGGTTATGGTTATAATCCTATGGTTTTTAGGAAATTATCGTCTTCTATTCTAGAAACTTTTAGGATCTATACTCTTTTGTTATTTGTAGATTAAGATTATTTCTTGCAAACTCCTTTAACAAGCCCATTAATAGACCATTTCAAAATTCTCTATTGGTTTTATTCAAAATCTTACTTCTCTATCTCTATTTATAATCTAGATCCATTCACTATTTAGAGTTTCAACTTCTCCTTTAGCAAGCCCATAAAGTCGCCTAAATAAACTTTCCAAACTTTCTCTATTGGTTTTGTTAAAAATCCTATTTGATCATTGTCACCCCCAGTTTCCAAAAACAGGGATATTTTTGTCATTTTTCACTTTTGAATAATTTTGAAATTATTTATTTATTTATTGTATTATTTTGGGGTTGTTTGAGTTGGGTTCGAATTTCAACTCATTCTGACTTGTTTTGACTTGTTTCGGGGACCCAGGGTAGTGTTGACCTTAGCGGGCCCAAACACTAGTTAGCCATGGCCCACATGTTAGATATTTTAGTTAGTGACTAGGCTAATTATTTTGGTTAGGATTAATTTGGATTAGTGGTTTTAGGAATGACTAAACTACCCCCGACTTAGAAGCCCTTCTATGTATTAACTAATAGATTAGTGTAGGGGATTTTTTGACCTTTTCTAATAGGACAAAATCTACCATTATGGCTGGCCACTTTTGGTGGATAAGACTCTACCACTTCATCATTTCCTCCTTTCATTTCTCTCTCTTGTTCTTCCCCATTTTTTTAGAGAGCTTTCCCTAATCAAACCATCACCAAATCCTTCCATTTCTCCACCAAATCTTCTTCCTTTCCTCTCCATTCAATCCAAGGAAGGAGCTCCTTAAGTTTGGGAGGATTCGGAGCTCGTTCGTGTCCATTTGGAATCTCTACGTGTCGGTGGCGTTTCGGGATCGAATCGAATCACCGAGAGGTATAAACCCTTTCCCTCTCTCATTTCTCTCATGCATTAGCTTCATTTTGACCTATAGGAATGACCTCCTTGGTTTGGTGCCCATTGGTGTCCATTTCGTGTCCTTTTGGACATTTGTAGAAGTGTCCTAGGAGTAGGATCGTGTCCTAATGGAGAAAACTCCTTTTTGGACACATGTGATTTGTTTGTGCATTTATTTTGGTGTGTTCAAAGATGATTCCAGATTTTTACATGTGTTTAGAATGTATTTTTCCATGAATCATAATGTATCATATCCATATTTCCTATATGTATATATATATGGTTATATATATCATTCTATATATATATATATATATATATATATATATATATATATATATATATATATATATGGCTTATATATATATTAGTGTATATATTAGGATGTGGTGTGATGTTGTGTGGGATGGGGGAGAGCAGCACAGTGGTCGGCCAAGCATGGCATGGCTATGTGTGTGTGTTTGTGTTTAGAGGGTGTGAGTGAGTGGTGTTTCATGAAATGGTGGAGTGGTTGGTTGTGTGAAATAGAGGAGTGGTAGAGAGTGTTAGATAGAGAGTTTGAGGGTGTTAGAGAGTGAATTAGAGGGAGGAGAGAACCCCCTACCTGTTGTCCCAAAACAGTCCAGAAATTCCCCCCCTTGGCTGTCCAATGATACCCCATAACAGCCCCTCATATTCCCCCATTTCCCCACCATTGTGGCTGTCCAAATTGCCATCAAACACAGCCCCAAGCTTCCCCACATTTTCCTCCAAGGGCAGCCCCAAACACAGCCCTAATCAGCCTACTTATCCCCCCTTTGGCTGTCCTATACTTCACCAAAAACCCCCACAAATTCAGTCCAAAACAGCCCCTTATTTCCCACCCCAAAACCTGTCAAAACAGCCCACAAAAACCCCTCCCTTGGCTGTCCCTTTAAGCCTCACATGGCTGTCCTAGTTAGCCTATAGCATCCCCACAAAATCCCCACAAAATTAGTCCACTTTGCCTCACAATTTAGTCCCCACAAGTCCACAAAATCAGTCCATATTTTGCTTGTGTGTATTTGAGTGTTGTGTGTGGGTGTATCTATTAGTTTGTGGGTGTATGTGAGAGCCTAGCCTATGAGTGAAGCTAGTAACCCATAGTATAACCTATATCTAAACCTATAGGTGAGCCTAAGGTAGCTAATTGCCTATATGTATGTGAGAGTATATATGTATTGTGGGTATATGAGATATATATGTATTTGTATAAATATATATATATATATATATATATATATATATATATATATATATATATATATATATATATATATATATATTTATACATATATATATATATATATATTTTTTTTTTTATACATATATATATATATATATATATATATATATATAAATATATATATATATATATATATATATATATATATATATATATATATATATATAAATATATATATATATATATATATATATATATATATATATATATATAAAAAAATATATATATATATATATATATATATATATATATACATATATATATATATATATATATATATATATATATATATATATATATATATATATATATATATATATATAAATATATATATATATATATATATATATATATTTTTATATATATATATATATATATATATATATATATATATATATATATATATATATATATATATATATATATATATATATATATATATATATATATGTAAAAAAAAAAAAAAAAAAAAAAAAAAAAAAAAAAAAAAAAAAAAAAAAAATATATATATATATATATATATATGTATTTGTATGTGTGTGTGAGCTATTAGGTATTTTGTGAGTCTAGAGATTGATATATAGTGAGCCTATATATATATAGCTACTAGCTTATGGGTGTTAGCCTATATGTGAGTCTATATGGGTGTTGTATGTGAGTGAGAGGGGTGTCATGGGTGTCATGTGAGAATGGTACAAGGGTAAAGGTAAGGTAAAGGGTAAATGGTTAGCATGTGTCATAAGATGATTTAGATGACCTAGATACTAGGATTTCTTGGTAGGTAATGTTAGTATAGGATAGTATCTAGCTACCCTAAGGAGTCTAGGCTAGTACCATGGATATTTACGGGGTTTCCTTGGGAATGGGCAAGGTATCGGGATTTACCTTGGTAGAGTAAATGTTAGTTTACCTAGGAAATAGGGTATTAGTGTTAGGAGTCTAAGATAGAGTTGGAACCCGATTCCCTTGGTTGGTAATGATCAAATATGGTGCTCACATACTAGTTTTGACGTCGGTTGACCTTTTTGACCAAAAGTCAACAAAAGTCAACCGAGGGTCAAACTTAGCCTTTAAGCGACCCGATTTGATCGAAACCAAACCAGAGTTGACCAGTTGACTGAAAATCAACTGTTAGTCAATATTTGACTTGTTTGACCTAGAGTTGACCCAGGGTTGACTCAGTGTTGACCAGAGTTGACTTTTTGACCAAAAGTCAACTGTAAGTCAACCCTTGAACCAGATTGACCTAGTTTGACTTGGATTGACTCCCAGTGATCTGGTATGACCTAGTATGAGCCAGTATGACCTAGTGTGACTCAGTCTGACCTAGATTGACCTAGTTTTGACTTAGACTTGCATTTATGACTTGAATTAGCTTCCTTTTTCAGTATTTAGCCCTGTTTGACTCATAGTATCTTATTTTAGGTCTGTGATCACTCTGAGCGTCTGTTCACTCTATCAGCTCAGGACCACAGGCGAGTACATTCACTGATAGTTTTCATTGTCTTGATATCTGCTATATCCGATTCAGTCGTAGTGTCTTACTTGATTTCCAGACACGATATTTCATGGACTAGTATATGTCGGATCCTGTCATGAGATATTTTTTTCGGATTACTTGGTATATTGGTACATGACTCGATTTGTTACTTGTACTTGTATAGACATGGACTTGGGAGTGGACTGATCACCTGCTTTTAAATCTCGTGTCATGACGTGTTATGTCCGGATCCTTTATACTATTCGGGGATGGGGAGTTATTAGTGGTTGTGTGATCAAAATATCCACTTGTTGCTTCACACTTGTACTCGACACTTGTTCATAGCTACTTGTTCACAACTTTCCATGGTGACCGGCCTTATCTTCACACTTGTTGTTTCACACTTGTTATTTGTTCGTAGCCGATCGGATGGAAGGTCTGAACATGTTTTTCCCAAGCCGATCACATGACACACTAATAATTCAAGGCACCTTTCATATTTATTATCTGTGGTGACTAAGTTCTGTTCGGGAGAAGGGTTACAGCCCCAGTCCTTGTTTGGTTTAGGGGTTGTAACTCGGCTTTCCGAACAGTTCCCAAGTCGCCCTATATACATTCATATCGTCGTCCTTTTCAGTACTCACACCATGATATATATATTTCCAGTTGATTTTGTCTTGTATTTCATTACACTGTCTCTTATAGAATTTATTAATTCATATGGAACTGCTGTTGGTGTTTGTACTTGCTTATTTTCCTGACAGGATACCGTTGACATATTACAGATGATTCTGAGGCAGATTGCCCGACCTATTATGGGGTCGAGTCTGATGGAGTAGACCCAGGCTGGGGTTTGTTAGTAGTGCCACTAGACTTTGCTCACCCTGAGTAGTGTAGCTTAGTTAGGTTTGCCTGACCTACGAGCCAGCTAGTACTTTTTAGACTGTAGTAGTTTTTATATATTATGTGATTCTCTGGGTTGTTTGTGTATAGCTCTGGACTTGTGTGGATCTTGGACTTATTTTCTGTTCTCATCATTCGTATTTTCCTTTCCATACTATCTACCTTAGTTTTACATTTGTGATTGAGACTGTATTGCTATGTCACCTCCATTCAGAGTGTATATACTATACAGGTACATTTATCTATTTAGTTGTAGTATTTATAGATGACCTAGACAGCGTTCTACCGCCGATGCTGCAGCGTAGGCTGGACGTAACCACGTACTCGTGCCCCTAATCAGGGTATGGGTCGTGACACATTTTTGTGGTGGCCCATGTAGGTCTGAGTCGTAATTAGTGCGATCTCGTAATGGTGCTCGACTTAGAGTGCTAATTATGAGCCTGCGACTAGGATGTAGGATCTAGGGTATGATAGGAGTTATTCAATCACATTTTAAAAAATTTTTGATCTTTGATTACCATGACAACTCTTCTTGCATTTGAATTCAATTGTCCTCCTTTGATAATATTCTATCATGTGCCATATTGATCTCTTGGGTTCAATTCATCTTCAGGATGACGGTGACTCGTTCTCAGGCAGCAGGGCCCAGTACAGTTCCAGGGAGGTCAGATCCGGGAGGTCTTCCACCTCCGGCTACGGGAGTAGCAGTCGAGAGAGCAGTAGCCTCAGTTCCTTTCCTTCAGGCAGGAGTAGCAGCGACAGTTCCCGGAGGTCTTCCACCTTCAGCAGAGGGAGTTGCAGTTCAGGGAGCTTCCACCTCAGTCCCTGCCCTTCAGGCGGGAGCAGCAGGGACGGTTTCATGAGGTCTTTCACCTCCAGCAGCGAGACCGACCATGGTCATCCTTGATATCCTTTTACAGCCGCCTCCGCTATCGACAGATACCCAGGGGATGATGGCCCTTCTGCAGCAGATGCTACCGACACATAGAGCACAGGCAGAGGCACAGCACCGTCAGGCAGAGGTGCTGCGAGAGACCATGGAGAACTCGCATCAGCTAGCTATGGCAGCAGTGGAGAGAGGTGCACAGGCTACAGTTCAGGGAGCACCAGATCAGCAGCAGGGTCAGGGGAGGCCCGGTACACACCCCCACTTCAGGAAGATGAACCCGCGGGAGTTCAAGGGTACCGAGGGTATCCTATACGCGGATGACTGGCTAGAGGATGTCCAGTGGAGTCTGGAGTTGGCAGAGGTCCCGAGAGGTCTGTGGGTGACATCTGCAGCGAGCCAGTTCTTCGATATAGCACTGACTTGGTACCGTACGGATCCGCGTGCATCAGTGAGGGGATTGTCTTGGGAGGGCTTCAGGAAACTCTTTAAGGAGAAGTTCTACCCGGACGTAGCCTTGTCAGCTTTGGAGGGGCAGTTTGCCAGTTTGGTGCAGGGGAACTCGTCGGTGGACGAGTACGCAGCAGAGTTCTTCCGCTTGAGCAGGTTTGTACCCAGTTTGGTTTAGGATAAGGGGTGCAAGGCCCGGAAGTTCAGGAGGGGTCTCATTCATGCAGTGCGCACTCGTACATCTGGGCGACGAGACGCGACCTTCGAACAGATCCTTATGGAGGCTCAGATTGCAGAGGAGGACTTAGGCCTCAAGCCGAAGAGGAGCAGTAACGTTCTGGAAGCTAGTTCTAGTGCAGGGCCGGCAAAGCGCCCATACTTCCAACAGGGGCAGTTTCAGCAGCAGCAGCCTCAGTTGCAGTTCCAGCAGGCACCGACGCGTGCCCAGCAGCACCAGGGACAGGACCAGAGGCAGGCCATCCCGTGTACCTTCTGTAAGAAGATAGGGCACACCGGGGAGGTCTGTAGATTGAGGCTGGGAGTTTGTCTGTTCTGTGAAGCTTCAGATCACCAGATGAGGGACTGTGTTGCCCGTGCAGCCAGACAGGCGGGCCAGGATAGAGTGCGACAGGCTAGAGGAGGCCAGCAGGGGCGTGCGTTCGACATGGCAGTTGAGCCCACTCAGGCAGTAGCAGAGCAGATAGCAGGTTCCAATCTTTCGATCTTATTTTCGTATTGCTTCCTCGTAAACTGTCTTGAACTTCGATTCTATCTGTTCTTTGATCGTTGGATGAAATTTTGTTCTTGTGATGTGATATTTTCTGAGATAAGTCGTATGGGCTAGGTCGTCTCAATTATGGGATTTTAGAATCCTTTAGGGTCATGCTAGCAGGCAGAGTGAGAACATATAGTCGGACTATGGACGTATTTCTAGGGTGTGGGAATTTAAGGTTTTCGCTGCCAAGCTAGCGGCAATGCAAAAATTTTAAATACCATAATTCTAGAGGTATGTACCGTAGTTGAGGACTCTGTGATTATCGTAGCCTTGCTCACTGGCATGACGGAGATTCTGAGTATCATGATTATTGGACAGACGCATACGATTATCAAATTGCATGAATTTTCTGTGTTTGCTTCGTTTTAAGTTTTTGGATGATTCTTTTCAGGTGGATAGACTTATATTTGAGAGTAATTTTAAATTTTATAAATTTAGTCATTTAATTCCTGCTTTGATTTTTGAGATTTTAATCATTTTAAATTTTTAGCCATGACTTGTGAATTTGAGATTTTACTATTGTTTAGTTTTAATTTCGAGGACGAAATTTTTTAAGGTTGATAGATTTGTCACCCCCAGTTTCCAGAAACAGGGATATTTTTGTCATTTTTCACTTTTGAATAATTTTGAAATTATTTATTTATTTATTGTATTATTTTGGGGTTGTTTGAGTTGGGTTCGAATTTCAACTCATTTCGACTTGTTTTGACTTGTTTCGGGGACCCGGGATAGTGTTGACCTTAGCGGGCCCACACACTAGTTAGCCATGGCCTACATGTTAGATATTTTAGTTAGTGACTAGGTAATTATTTTAGTTAGGATTAATTTGGATTAGTGGTTTTAGGAATGACTAAACTACCCCCGACTTAGAAGCCCTTCCATGTATTAACTAATAGATTAGTGTAGGGGGCTTTTTGACCATTCCTAATAGGACAAAATCCACCATTATGGCTGGCCACTTTTGGTGGATAAGACTCCACCACTTCATCATTTCCCCCTTTCATTTCTCTCTCTTGTTCTTCCCCATTTTTTAGAGAGCTTTCCCTAATCAAACCATCACCAAATCCTTCCATTTCTCCACCAAATCTTCTTCCTTCCCTCTCCATTCAATCCAAGGAAGGAGCTCCTCAAGTTTGGGAGGATTCGGAGCTCGTTCGTGTCCTTTTGGAATCTCTACGTGTCAGTGGCATTTCGGGATCGAATCGAATCACCGGAAGGTATAAACCCTTTCCCTCTCTCATTTCTCTCGTGCATTAGCTTCATTTTGACCTATAGGAATGACCCCCTTGGTTTGGTGCCCATTGGTGTCCATTTCGTGTCCTTTTGGACATTTGTAGAAGTGTCCTAGGAGTAGGATCGTGTCCTAATGGAGAAAACTCCATTTTGGACACATGTGATTTGTTTGTGCATTTATTTTGGTGAGTTCAAAGATGATTCCAGATTTTTACATGTGTTTAGAATGTATTTTTCCATGTATCATAATGTATCATATCCATATTTCCTATATGTATATATATATGGTTATATATATCATTATATATGTATATATATATATATATATATATATATATATATATATATATATATATATATATATATATATATATATATATGGTTATATATATCATTATATATATATATATATATATATATATATATATATATATATATATATATATATATATATATATATGGCTTATATATATATTAGTGTATATATTATGATGTGGTGTGATGTTGTGTGGGATGGGGGAGAGCAGCACAGTGGTCGGCCAAGCATGGCATGGCTATGTGTGTGTGTTTGTGTTTAGAGGGTGTGAGTGAGTGGTGTTTGATGAAATGGTGGAGTGGTTGGTTGTGTGAAACAGAGGAGTGGTAGAGAGTGTTAGATAGAGAGTTTGAGGGTATTAGAGAGTGAATTAGAGGGAGGAGAGAACCCCCTACCTGCTGTCCCAAAACAGTCCAGAAATTTCCCCCCTTGGCTGTCCAATGATACCCCATAACAGCCCCTCATATTCCCCCATTTCCCCACCATTGTGGCTGTCCAAATTGCCATCAAACACAGCCCCAAACTCCCCCACATTTTCCTCCAAGGGCAGCCCCAAACACAGCCCTAATCAGCCTACTTATCCCCCCTTTGGCTGTCCTATACTACACCAAAAACCCCCACAAATTCAGTCCAAAACAGCCCCTTATTTCCTACCCCAAAACCTGTCAAAACAGCCCACAAAAACCCCTCCCTTGGCTGTCCCTTTAAGCCTCACATGGCTGTCCTAGTTAGCCTATAGCATCCCCACAAAATCCCCAAAAAATTTGTCCACTTTGCCTCACAATTCAGTCCCCACAAGTCCAAAAAATCAGTCCATATTTTGCTTGTGTGTATTTGAGTGTTGTGTGTGGGTGTATCTATTAGTTTGTGGGTGTGTGTGAGAGCCTAGCCTATGAGTGAAGCTAGTAACCCATAGTATAACCTATATCTAAACCTATAGGTGAGCCTAAGGTAGCTAATTGCCTATATGTATGTGAGAGTATATATGTATTGTGGGTATATGAGATATATGTATTTGTATGTGTGTGTGAGCTATTGGGTATTGTGTGAGTCTAGAGATTGGTATATAGTGAGCCTATATATATAGCTACTAGCTTATGGGTGTTAGGCTATATGTGAGTCTATATGGGTGTTGTATGTGAGTGAGATGGGTGTCATGGGTGTCGTGTGAGAATGGTACAAGGGTAAAGGTAAGGTAATGGGTAAATGGTTAGCATGTGTTATAATATGATTTAGATGACCTAAATACTAGGATTTCTTGGTAGGTAATGTTAGTATAGGATAGTATCTAGCTACCCTAAGGAGTCTAGGCTAGTACCATGGGTATTTACGGGGTTTCCTTGGGAATGGGCAAGGTATCGGGATTTACCTTGGTAGAGTAAATGTTAGTTTACCTAGGAAATAGGGTATTAGTGTTAGGAGTCTAAGATAGAGTTGGAACCCGATTCCCTTGGTTGGTAATGATCAAATATGGTGCTCACATATTAGTTTTGACGTCGGTTGACCTTTTTGACCAAAAGTCAACAAAAGTCAACCGAGGGTCAAACTTACCCTTTAAGCGACCCGATTTGACCGAAACCAAACCAGAGTTGACCAGTTGACTGAAAATCAACTGTTAGTCAACATTTGATTTTTTGACCTAGAGTAGACCCAGGGTTGACTCAGTGTTGACCAGAGTTGACTTTTTGACCAAAAGTCAACTGTAAGTCAACCCTTGAACCAGATTGACCTAGTTTGACTTGGATTGACTTCCAGTGACCTGGTATGGCCTAGTATGAGCCAGTATGACCTAGTGTGACTCAGTCTGACCTAGATTGACCTAGTTTTGACTTAGACTTGCATTTATGACTTGAATTAGCTTCCTTTTTCAGTATTTAGCCATGTTTGACTCATAGTATCTTATTTTAGGTTTGTGATCACTCTGAGCGTATGTTCACTCTATCAGCTCAGGACCACAAGCGAGTACATTCACTGATAGTTTTCATTGTCTTGATATCTACTATATCCGATTCAGTCGTAGTGTCTTACTTGATTTCCAGACATGATATTTCACGGACTAGTATATGTCGGATCCTGTCATGAGATATTGTTCCCGGATTACTTGGTATATTGTTACATGACTCAATTTGTTACTTGTACTTGTATAGACATGGACTTGGGAGTGGGCTGATCACCTGCTTTTAAATCTCGTGTCATGACGTGTTATGTCCGGATCCTTTATACTATTCGGGAATGGGGAGTTATTAGTGGTTGTGTGATCAAAATATCCACTTGTTGCTTCACACTTGTACTCGACACTTGTTCATAGCTACTTGTTCACAACTTTCCATGGTGACCAGCCTTATCTTCACACTTGTTGTTTCACACTTGTTATTTGTTCGTAGCCGGTTGGATGGAAGGTCTGAACATGTTTTTCCCAAGCCGATCACATGACGCACTAATAATTCAAGGCACCTTTTATATTTATTATCTGTGGTGACTAAGTTCTGTTCGGGAGAAGGGTTACAGTCCCAGTTCTTGTCTGGTTTAGGGGTTGTAACTCGGCTTTCCGAACAGTTCCCAAGTCGCCCTATATACATTCATATCGTCGTCCTTTTCAGTACTCACACCATGATATATATATTTCCAGTTGATTTTGTCTTGTATTTCATTACACAGTCTCTTATAGAATTCATCAATTCATATGGAACTGCTGTTGGTGTTTGTACTTGCTCATTTTCCTGACAGGATACCGTTGACATATTACAGATGATTCTGAGGCAGATTGCCCGACCTATTATGGGGTCGAGTCTGATGGAGTAGACCCGGGCTGTGGTTTGTTAGTAGAGCCACTAGACTTTGCTCACCCTGAGTAGTGTAGCTTAGTTAGGTTTGCCTGGCCTACGAGCCAGCTAGTACTTTTTAGACTGTAGTAGTTTTTATATATTATGTGATTCTCTGGGTTGTTTGTGTGTAGCTCTGGACTTGTGTGGATCTTGGACTTATTTCCTGTTCTCATCATTCGTATTTTCCTTTCCATACTATCTACCTTAGTTTTACATTTGTGATTGAGACTGTATTGCTATGTCACCTCCATTCAGAGTGTATATACTGTACAGGTACATTTATCTGTTTAGTTGTAGTATTTATAGATGACCTAGACAGCGTTCTACCGCCGATGCTGCGGCGTAGGCTGGACGTAACCACGTACTCGTGCCCCTAATCAGGGTACGGGTCGTGATAATCATAGACTAGCTATTTGGCGAACTATTGAATTCCCCAAAAAAATTCCATTGGTCTTGAGGAATTATTTCCCCAATATAATTCAAAATATAGGTCAACATTCCCTAAGAAATTTCCAGGAGCACATAAATAATTTCATTATTGGTTTCTTCCACTCCACTTGAAAGATCACCATTCATATTTACCCTTGAACTCAACTCAAATTAGCCATAGCCAAGTTTTGATCAATTTTGTGTTTATAAGCTTCTGACCTTGACCCATGAATAATTATTATGGTCCTTTTCTTCCTAGTAATAGTCGATCCTTCGATTCTCAAGAACAGATACTTATATTGTGTCACAACCCGTACCTAGTATAAGGGTACGAGACCGTAGGTACGTCCAGCCTATGCCACAGTGTTGGCGGTAGAACGTTGTCCTCGGTCTCAACAACATCTAACCACTATATAATATACCTGTCCAGAATAGATATACTCTCCAAACAGAGGATAATATCAGAAGGATATAACTCAATCACAAAGTAACTTAAGAGAAATAACAGCACAATATGGAGTAGAAAGATATTAAGTGTGATACAACCAAAATAGAAATATGTTTAAATGTTATCAACACCATACACGGAGTACACAAATACATAACAAAGAAACTAAAGACATATCCAAACAATCCTAGCAGTTTACTCCAAGCACTACTGGTGTCTCCTCTAGGCTAGCTGTTCCAAGTTATTTGTAAAATTTTATCAACATATCTAGTCAGGATTGGAGCGAATACATAACTCTGAAAGCCGTTCCAAAACATGGTAGGAAATATAAAGCTAACAATAGAATAAAGTACATGACGTGCTGTAAAAGAAGTACAGGAATACAGGAGATATAGATACATAAACTGAGTACATAAAATAGAATAGAGAATCTATGAACTGTAAATAATATAAGTATTTCAGAGCACAAGATGGTTATGTAATCGGTTTAGATTGTACATGATTATTCTACAGTAACTCGATTATACGTGAAGGCATAATCGACCTGTACATGAGTACACTAGAGGGATTTAATCACATAACCACTTCTACTCCCCCACCCCAATCAATACATAAGGATCCGATCAAGTTACATTTCGTACATAATTGTTAGTTTATACATGAAGTACATGTAAGAACATGGGAGTACATGAGAGCACATGTGAGTACATGAGAGCACATGGACGTACATGAGAGCACATGAGTGTACATGAATAATACGAATACAAGGAGTACAAGATGTACATGAAGAAGTACAAGAACATGAAATACCCGATGCACCAGATAAGGGGACAACATCTCAGGACAAGATTCATAGAGTACTAGTCCGTGATAACAATGTGTCAGCATCAAGTAAAGTAGTCTAGAGCAGGCAATATAGATACTATCATGAATAAAAACTAACAAAGAATGTACTCGCCTGATATCCTGAGCAATAACTGTGTATTGTTATCCGAACTGGAGTCACAGAGTCCTATTATGAGAAATTAGAGTTACATAGTGTTCTAGACTAAAACAATAGATTTAAAATAATATTATCTACATGCTGCTAGGCTACCTCCAGGTCAAAAGTCAACTATTAGTCAACTTAGTCAATATTAAGCTATTTTGTCAAACCTTGGTCAATCTTGGTATCAAAATCAGATTCAACCTAAACTTGACTAATCTATAGTCCACTATATGTATTAAGCTACCATATCTCATATTCATATAATATGTGAACATATTTCATGCATACCTATAAGCTAAATACCTATATATATAATATGTATCGACATTAATACTTATCAAATGCTACTCTAACCTCAACCTTATATACCATATCATATACATAATATATATATTACAAAGGGGTATCTGACATAACCTGCCTACTAGAGACATTGCATACATATAACATATAGATATATGAATTACAGCTAAGCTAAGAACTGACCAAGAGAACTCAGGGGGATCTGTTAACTGGGTCTGAAAAAGACACCCCAAGTGGGCTAGACCAATACAGATCTGAACCCAATGTTATAGTATAAGAAAAAGTCAGAACAACATGGTCAGATCATATATTGTGAAACAAAGGATTGTAAGACATATGTTCAATCCAAATTTGAACTGAACAAAGCAATGTGGACCAAACTCAAAATAGGGGATAATTCATTTGACATGACTGAACTTAATGGCCTCACCTATATTGATACACAAGGATCCTTGCACAGGTAACCAATTGGCAGACACTCATGTTGTTCAGGGACTGAACATGAAGAATGTATACTAATACTTTAGGTATTAGCAGCATATAGAATGATTGAGCATTCATAATTTAGGACAATGTTCAACAAGATGGCCTATTATGTAAGTTGAGCTATGGAATGAGAAAAGGGTCTCAAACTAAGTTAATGGGCAGAGGATAGAACAATTTGCTGTGGACAGAACATTAGAATGATAGGGGAAGAGCAATGCTAAAGACAGGACCCAAGTGTGAGTGAGGGATTGATACCTAGTGAAGGAAGGCTAATACACTAACAATTTGATGGATATATAAATAACATCTAATTAAACAACAAGGTCATGGCAAGGTTGATACTTAAGGTGTGGTCTGATACATCATATTGGGACTGAGCAATCTAATATATAGGACTTATCTGGAATTGTTTTAGCTCCGTTGAGGACTGCACAAATGGATATGACATTGTCCAAAGGGTGAACTCAACATATAGAGAATGTGAAGGCTGATAAGGATAGGTATTGGTCAAAGGGTGGTTAAGGCTGGTCAAAGGGTCCTTGAGGAATGAACTCAAAGTGCAGGAGATGACAAGTGACATATAGTGAATGCATGACCTCCAATCAATGGTCTGAAAATGATTCAAACATATAGGATAGCACCCATATGTAACATAGAACATTGGGTCTATAAGTGGAGTGAGCATGGAGGATGGCAACTAAGTGCAGGGCAATAGTCCAACATCTGGACTGACTTCTAAAGGGTTGGGGCAGAACCAATGCAATGAAGGGGCCAATTGTTAAAAAAATGAACATCAATATCAGGACATCCAATTGACCATGGTTGACATAGAATAACCTATTATAACAGAACAGTAGGAAGCAAGGGATAACCAAAGGACTGAATTTAAGAACACAAGTATGCTCGACTGTTCAGAACATACTCAAATGATCTTATACTCAAAGTGACTTGGGATAGGACAAATAATGATACAGTGAACTAATGTGAAATGAACATGATGTGGTGATATGTATTCGACTAAACTATAGATGAGTGAGTCCTAGAAACATGGTGAGTATGCAGGACAATTTTTAAATTTAAGGGAAAAAGGGAATGTACATTAAAATGGTAAGTAGTGGTCTGCACAAGTGAATTAACAGGTGATAGACACCCCTTCTAATGTGAAAACAAGCTTGGCAGTTAGGAATGGACATGTGTCACATGATATGGACAGGACATATACTTAAGTTGCTCGATTGGATCATAATTGCATGAAGCAAAAAGGGACATCAGAACAAGGAATATGCATGATACTAAATTAATACACTGAATGATCTCTGAAAGAAGAATTTGCAGGTCAAAGTGTCAACTGTGCAGTGAACCATGGGATGGTGGTATAGCTACAGTATCAGTGAAACGGAATGGATTTATGGTATGTTAATCAAATGGGTAAAACAATTAAGTGTGGCTAGGTTGATTGTATTAATGTTGGGTCTCGACTGATACAAGGCAGGACAAGGTATGAATGCTGGACTTGATTTTTTTGAATGGCAGTACAGGAAATAAAGGCATGGCAGTTCGCTAAGAGAAAGAGAGGGGACAAGGGGATAACATGGTTCATTAGCCAGCTAAACCCTAAGACAGGTATCAATTTGGCCTTACAAGTGAACTGGACACTTGTATCAGGAATGGAGGATATGGGTCCCCACATATGAATGTCTGATACATGAGTGTGGGATAGAATAATATTATATAGGATACTGAACCAAGCAATGAACAAACTCTGCAGGACAATGCAACAGTATGTAGTAAAAGAATGATGTGAGGCTGCAGAATATGCAAGGATGCAGGACATATTCTAATGTAGGACAGTGTGTGTATGCAGTGGTTCAATTTGCAGGACTTATGGTGTTCTGATACATGAAGGTTCGGGCCAAAATCTAGTATGCAGTGAATGAACTGTGGACTGAACCTCCACTAATGGGCATAACACATGATGAAGTATAGCAGTCTCCAATATGTAGTAAAGCAAATACAGGACTGTAGAAGCATGGAAAATATGGGGTTCATGCGGATCACAACTGACCGCATGAGTACTTTGGGCCAAATTGGTCCGCATAAATAAGAGCCGTATGACAAACTCAGCATGTCCCATGCGGCCCATCTTCACTATCTCGTATTATATATCAAAAGCAACCAGACTGATTTGAGCCGCATAAGGAAGAGTTACTTATGCGGCCAAGCTGATCAGCCCTTCTGATAAAGATAACAAACTCTGTCAAAACTGACAGCTCTGACACTCTGGCAAAAAGAAGATAAGACGTGACACATGGTCCACGTATCTGGACATGGTCATGCGGCCAGAAGGACTGCGACCGAGCCGCATGAACCTTATGCGGCTCAATCTATGTGCTTCATGCGGCCAAGGGTGACTGCAACCTGAGCCGCATAAGCTTTATGTAGGCCAGAATATAGAATCTATGCGGCTCAAAAGTTTCCAAGCTACATGCAGACTAAGGAAGACTGCGACCAAAGCCGCATTAGTCTTATGCGGCCCAGCATGGCCGAACACTAAAAGACCTATGTGGCTCAAAATGACTCAAGAAGATTGATCCTATCCTGCGATAGAACACGTGGCAGTCTAACCAAGTCTCAACCACCCAGATTTGCTGTAACAAAATCTCAACAAGTCACCAGCTGGCGGCCAAAGAGCGGTCTTTGTGTGCTGTTGTAGCCACGTGGTCACGCGGCCATCTATGCGGCTCAAGATATCTATCACTATAAATAGCTGGGTACCACACCCATGCAAAAGGCTGGCAACCTACGAAGGGCAATTTCTTCGAGAGAAAAAATTGTGTCCGTTAGTCCAAGGAGTAAGGCAGAGTTGCTACACTTTCCCGAGCATCCATAGTCACCCTCCAGAATCAAAAACTAAACAATTGTACTTAGATTGTTTCCTAGGGATTCTTTCTAGGCTTTCTTTTGTACAAGCGAGTTTGCAATCAAGTTCAATTCCTTTATAATTTTTGTTCTTGATATTTAATGGCAAACACGATGGCGACTCTGCTGGGGACTTCCTTCTCCTTTGATGAGAAGTTGGTGATGCAATCCGACGCGTCCAAGCTCGACTCTACGCAGCAAATGCTCGTGGTTCGTTTTGACCAACGAAAATTCGAAGAAATGCTATCTGAAGGGAGCGCCAGCCCGTCGCAAAAGCGAGCCAACCCAAAGAGAACCTGCAGGACGTCGAAGTGCAAAACTGTTGCCCCCAACCAGGTTCTCGAAGAAACTCCTTCTGCGGCCCAAGACGGTGATCAAAGCTCTTCTGCAGCCTTGCTTCCGACCGCGGAGAACCCTACTGTCCCCAAATCCAGCAAAGGAAAATACTATAATGCTGAGATTTTAGGAGCACAAGGAAAATCCATGCGGACGAGGAAGAGGCCGTATAAGAGAGATAAGCAGTCTGCATATGCGGGAGCCAACTCTGGCCGCAGACAGATGGCCCATATGGCAGTCAACTATGGCCGCAGGCAGATGGCCCATGCGGCAGTCAACTATGGCCGCAGGCAGATGGCCCATGCGGCAATCAACTCTGGCTACAGGCAGATGGCCCAGGCAGCAGCCAACTATGGCCGCAGGCAGATGGCCCATATGGCAGCCAATCCTGGCCACATACAGGATGTCTCATGCGGCCCTGTCAGAAGCTCTATGTTCGACCGTCTCTCATGCGGACCCGACTCCATGCCGCCCATTGAGAATGTGGAATATTCCAATCTGGTATCTTCTTACTATGCGCCTTCAGGTGCTAAATCGAAGAAGTCTAGGGCAGTGCGGGTCCAACAAGCCCAATCAATTGTCCAAGCTGCTAACCGTCAGCGGGCACCGTTAACTATTATACGGGCTCCTGATGGAAAGTTGTACAAACCACCCACGTCCAGTCCCCCAGGACTAACGGACAGGGTGGCTCTTAAAAGTCTCCCTCCAATGATCGAGAGCAAGTGCTTTTACTAGCCTCGGATCAGGGAGTAAACATGATACCTACGCACCCGTGTGCTCGGAATACCCGAGTCCACAAATTGGACGCAAAGGTAGATCAGTCTGCTATCGCCTTGCGAGAGGTAATTACTCACAAACGCAAGGAGAAAGAAGCAACTTTGGCATGTGATGAGCCCTTTTTGGGATGTCGTTGCACCCAGGTCATCATCAACTGCTGTTGCGACAAGTCGGCAACACCTGAAGATCGACAGTCCATTTTCCAATGACTGTACCAGCTAGCACCTGTCCGACAACCACTTGAGGAACAGGTGCAAATTTCGGGAGACGAGGAATTTCCTTTCGCCTCCTGTAATTCAACTCGGAAGGTTCTTTCCGGCAAGGGAGGAAAGAAGTCAGGCTCTTCCAGCCCGGCCATCTCAGCCAGCACTACAAGGAAACTCTTATCTGGAGGATTGCTGCCGACAACCGTAGGGGGTGTCTACCTAGGCACTTGATCCAGAAAAAGCTTCCAACATCCGGGGGTGCACCCTCGGCCTCCCTGGGGTAGATGAAGCTGGGGGTAGTAGTCCCCTCAATATACGCGATAACCCGGTGTTCCAAGAGCATACACAGGGGGTAGCGATCCACTGGAATTACGCAACAGACGTGGACATCCCTGAGGGTGACCGCCTTCGCAAAGACGATGCAGCTTCCTACACAGCGGGTAGCACACCCTCCGAGTCCGAAGAAGAGGACATTTCGACGTTCTCCGACGATTTCTCTGTACGAGGGTACGACACGGAGAGCACCTCTTCTACGGTCCCATCCACGTCTAGTACGAACAGTCTTTATGGTCAGCGATGACCATGAAGGACCTACTGATCGACAATATCTAGAAGTACTTGAAGCCATGCTCTTGTCTCTGGCCAAGTCAGCAGACGAAATCAAAGCTGCCTTGCTGACTCAACCGACAAGAACGCCTGGACAAGCAAGCTTGGGAACCACAGTCAACGCGGACTCCAACACGACCGCTCCTCCTTTGTGTGACAATCCTTTAGGTGCATCCGTTCTTTCAGCTGCAGATGAAGCCAGGGAGGCAAGGAGGGAAGTTCAGGAGCTTCGAGCAATGTTCAACGCTCGGGACTCCTCCCGGGACCTCAGAATACGGCAACCATATCCCGTTGCGTAGAGAGATGTTCCTTTTTCTGCCATGGTACAAACCATTTCATATTGATTCGTATGAGGGAAGACCTCTGCTAGTAAGTACATGACTTATTTTGAGGTCACAACCGACCACTTGCCGTATAGCGATGTCATCCTTGTAGAAGCATGGAAAAGGATAAAGAAAGTTCTATACGGCCAAGGATCCCCATGCGGCTCAGAGAGCTCATGCGGCTTAGGGACCCATGCGGCTCAAGTGTCTATGCGAATCAGAGAGGAGCCACGTGGTCCTCAACAGCTCTTCCCTTTGTCTTCTACTGCATTTAATACCTTGACGGCTGACAGCTCTGACCAATGACAGAAAGATGCAATAATGACTCTGTCATAATGGCAGACTCCTAGGGAAACGAAGGAGATCTCTGACACAATCTTCCGAAACCCAGAAACCTTCATGCGTCCTTGACATATTGACAGTCGCATGCGGCTCAAACAGAGACCACCCCATACGGCTTAGGCCGAAGCTATCTCATGCGGCTCACGAGAACTATCCCATGCGGCTCAAGCAGAGGCTACCCCATACGGCTAACGAGGATTATCTCTATACGGCTCACGAGGACTATCTCCATGCGGCTCACGAAGAAAGCACCCATCATGCGGTTGCCTACGCTCATACGGCTCAGATCATCTCCATGCGGTTCAAATGTTCAGGGGCCACTCCCAAGCAGCCTGACACGTGGCCAGCCTTATGCGGCTCAATGGGGAGCAGTCCTCATGCGGCTCAGATTTTCTAAGTGGCTCGCGGTTAAGACATGTGGCATAATAATGGGACACGTGGCATCAACTCGACCGAGTTCCATCAACAAATCCCAATAAAATATTGGGATCAAATCAGATCATTTGCAATCAAGCAAATCAATGACACGTGGCTGGAAATCCGAGATTGGCATAACAAATCATGGGGATTTATGTCAATCATTATTAATTACCTACAAAGTTTTGATGCAATCACATTAATTGCCCAGATCTATTATATTCAAGATGAGCGGCCCAGATTCATTAATCCTTCGCTGCCGACTTTTGAGAATGGGTAATCATTGCAAACCCTAATGATGCCCCCCACTCTTATAAATAGCAAGGTGCCATTCCCTTGCAACGATATACAGAGACGGACAGAGAGATACAAACGGAGAAGGAAGAGAGCAGAGATACAAAGGCACGCACAGAGAGCATCCTGAGAGCATTTCTTCCCTTGAGCCAAGGTTGCATCCGATCGTCCAAGGAGTAAGGCAGAGCTGATGTCTCTTTTCCGAGCCTCTACCGTCACCCTCTAGAATCTAAAATAAACAATTGTACTTAGATTGTTGTACCTAGATTTTGTCCCTAGGCTTTCTTTGTACAAGCGAGTTTGTATTGTGAAGTAAAAGTCCAGTCCTCCGATAATTGTTCTGTTCTTTTATATTTCATGGCAAACACGATGGCGACTCTGCTGGGGATAAACTTCTCCACGGCTGAGGAGTTAGTGACACAATCGGATGCAGCCAAACTTGGCTCCACGCAACAGAAGATGGTCGTCCGCTTCGACCAACAGACGTTTGAAGAAACGCTCTCTGAAGGAAGCGCTGGCCCAGTCCAGAAGAGAACCCGCACAAAGAAAGCTCGCAGCGAGTGGAGACCAAAATCATTTGCTCCTCCCCAAGCTCTGGACGGAGTACTCTCTGCTGCCCAAGACGGCGAAGGCGACTCTCGTGCGGCCCCACTTCGAGCCATAGAGGACTCTGCTGTCACCAAGTCCGGCAGAGGAAAGCACTACAATGCTAGACTTGCAGGGGCAAAGAGCGATTCTATGTGCTCCAGGAAGAAACCGAACAAGGGCACTAGTCGCAAAACGAAGACTCATGCGGCCAAGATTGTTGGCCGCATGAATGATGACCATGCGGCTGAGACTGCTAGCCAAATGCATATTACTCATGCGGCCAGGATTTCCAGCCGCATGGAGAACACTCATGCGGCCAGGATTGCCAGCCGTATGGAGAAGACCTATGCGGCTACGACTGCCAGCCGCATAAAGATTACTGAGTCCAGCCGCATGATGCCTACTTCACGCAGCTCTGTCTTCGACCGCCTCTCCTATGGTCCTGATCTCTTGTGCTTCCAAGAAGACATGTCGGACTCTCTCCAGCACTACTTAGACTCTTCCTACTATGTGCCCCCACGCACTAGAGTGAAGAAGTCTAGGGCAGTACGAGCTTGGCAAGGTCGGTCCGCTGATCCGACCTCTGACCATCCGAGCGTCCCATATACTGTCATGCGGGCCTCTGATGGGAAGTTGTACAGAACCACTCGAGTCCAGCCGCCGGCGACAAACGGACAGAGAGGTTCCCAAAAGTCTTCCAAAATCCAGGGAGCAAACATGGTCGATCTGGACCCATCTGACTTGCGTGAGGCCATCCTCCACAAACGCAAGGAAAGAGAAGGTGCCTCGGGGTGCAAAGAGTCCTCCCACGGACGTCACTGCACCAAAGTCATCGTCAACTGCTGTTGCAATAACGTGACGGTACAAGAAGACCGGCAGTCCGTCTTCCAAAGACTGCAACAAGCATGTTCAGAAGATGAGGCATTTTCCGTCGTCTCCTGCAACTCTGTGACTAAGAGACTATCGTCTAAACGAGTGCCCACCACCGGAGTTTTCCAAGGTACCCGTTCAAAGACAAAATCTGCTACAGTAGGAGATTCATCGTCCACACCACTGGGGGTTGCTGGGACTGGGGGTAGCACTCCTCAGAACATCCACGATAATCCGATGTTCCAAGAAGGTGAGCCCGAGGAAACAACTCTCCCATCAGATACAGCAAGGGCCAACGTCCCCGAGGACGTCCACGACTCCCAAGATGAAGCAAACTCTGAAACTGGTGGTACTATCCCTTCTGAGTCCGAACCAGAGGAGAACATTCCCACATACCCCGATGACTTCTCGCTACAGGGGTATGATTCGGAGGGCACGTCCTCCACCGTTCCTTCTATCTCTCCTCGTGTAAAGACGGTGTTCATGACGGACAGCAACCAAGGTGATTCCAGTGATCGCCAACGCATCGACACTCTGGAGGCCATACTGCATACCTTGGTCAAGTATGTAGACGAGATCAAAGCGGCCCTTCCAACTCTCCAAGGAGGGACGCCTGGCCAGATAAGCGCGGGTCCCGCGGTCAATACGGACTCGAACTCAGCGGTACCAAACCCGGGCAACAATCCTCATGAAGTGACGGCCCCCACCGCTGTGGATGAGGCCAGGGAAGCAAGAAGAGAGGTCCAGGAGCTTCGACCCATGTTTCACGCTCGAGAAACCTCTCAAAACCTCAGAATACGGCAACCATACCATGCTGCATGGAGGGATGTCCCCTTCCCACCAAGATATAAGCCGTTCAATATCAATCCTTATGATGGCAAGACCTCCGCAAGTCGGTACATTACTTACTTCGAGGTCACCACCGACCATCTGCCCCATGACGATGCCATCCTTACACGATTATTCATCGGGGCATTGGATGGAGTCGCCTTCGACTGGTATCGCAACCTGGCGGACAACTGCATCCACTCCTTCGCCAGCTTCAAGCGCATGTTCTTGGAGAGATTTTACGAAGTAGGACAGGACATCACGATGTCCACCCTCATGGATGTCGTCCAAGGGGAGAAAGAGCTGACAAGGAACTACATTGAGCGGTTTCGCCAAACCGCAATGAAGCTGCCATCCGGTAATTCGGATTCCTCCTTAATTGAAATTTACCAAAAGAGACTGCTTCCAACAATCAGCCTCTGGATGGGCGAAAGTCAATTCAAGGACTGGAAGACGTTTATTGTGACGCCCCAGAACCAGAATACTGGAGAGCAGGGACGAACATACCCAGCTACGTATATTGAAATGGATTCTACCTCGCTATACGGTCACGGCTGTCTAGATATGAAGGTTTACTACAAGCCAACGGTCTCTTAAGGTCAAGCCTATTGTCTCAATCTCAAGCAAATAATATAATTACAAGATGTTAGACCACCAAATATACAATAAAAGGCGTCCCAAATATTACATATTCAGCTGATCATGAAGCTAGTCATACAAAATGCGAGGACTAGCAAGAGTTAAAGTCATACATGATCAACCCTAGGATTTGTTAATCATGTTACAGCCTATAGACAGACAGTAAGTAAAGATGCATCGAGCTAACAGGTGCTCGTCGGCTAAACGCCTCAAAAGAATAAATTTATAATGTAGAGGGTGAAACAAAATGGAAAACCCACTCGTAGCCCGGGTTCCTTCTAGTCGCCACCATTGGGCTGGAAGTTCGGTAGATCCTCGGGTGCTGCTCCAAAATCTGGCCATACAAAACTAGCTGGGTCAAACCTCAGAAAGAGCAAGTGCCACAAAGGAGGCCACAAAATAAGAACAAAAGCCAGCGTATCAGAACATAAGAAAATGGAAGAAAAGTACAAGTAATAAAGTACAACAGGATAATAAACGACTAGGGACGTAGAACCATTCCGGGAGCCAGGTTACAACCCGTAACCCAAACAAGGACCGGGGTCGTAACCCTTCGCCTGAATAGCACTTTGGCTCTACCCATTTATTGCTAAAGATAAGTAAAAACAATCATGTACAGGAGTACCAGGTACAGGGACTAGACGAGACTTAGACAAGGCTGGACACCATCCATTCACAAGCGGCCAAGCAAATACTACGGCTTACTACTTAACTAACTAAGGTTATCACAAGCCTAATTACTAACAAGATGCAAAAGAGAAATTCCTAGTCCCAAGCCCTGCAGACTATCTAGTTATCCTTCCGCGGGTTGAGAGTATGGTTGGGTACATCGCCCAGGAGACGATATACCCTTAGGTGACTTAGAAGGTGCAACACATGACAGTGTGCTGGAAATGTGCCCTACTCGTCGGCAGGCTACAAGTCCGTTTAAAGCGCCCAGATAACGAGATCGTCTGTGACTGGAAATTCTCCATGAACTATAGTTTGATCTAGTCATTAGCCTAACCCATATTCAGTATGAATCCCCGACCGTGGTAACCAGGGAGTCACGTCCTAGACATGATACGAGACAAGACAAGTGGATTGCACAAGGCAGCAAAAATGAACACCCACGGCGTCAGAGTTGATTATACGAGTCAAGTTAGCCATCGCAACATCATCAAGTCAAGTCAAGTTACAAGTTACAGGTGTACAAGTTACAAGTCAGGAGTGCGCCGCCACGGGCCACTATCAAGTTATCCAGTATCAAGATTAATCATTAATTATAGGTTAAAAGTTAAGGGCACACCCCATCGGGTCACTATCAAGAAGATCAGAAAGTACTAGAATCATACTTCACAGAAATCACGAAAAACCGTACTAGTCATAAGCAAAACACCAAAAACCGTGCCAGGTCGTGTTGGGTCGAGACAGTCGTGTTGTGTGGAACAAGATCTCAAAACTCCAACCCATAAAAGAGAAGCCATGACCAAGAAAATAAAATCAAATCACCATGGGTAACAGGTTGCGCAGGGGATCAGATTGCGCTGGGGGAAATGGACTACGCAGGGGTTGGGTTGCGCTGAAGATGGCTTGCGCTGGGTCAGGTTGCACAGGAGCCGATTGCGCTGAAGTCAAGCGCGCTGGGGTGAGCTGCTCTAGGGTTGGGTTGCGCTGGAGCCGAGCTGCGCAGGGGATGAGCTGCACAACAGTCAAGTACGCCAGTGGGAGGAAGGCGCTTAAGAAGCGCCAGCGCAAGTCAGCCCAGCGCAAAGCGCTGGCCGAGGGGTTGCGCAGTCCGGCCATGCGCTAAAGAGCGCAGGCCGAGGTCTTCTTCTCCATCAGGCCGAGAGGAAGACCCCAAGAACCCTAAACTTCAAATCTTCATAACTTTGCCAAAACAAAACCAAATTTGGATTTCCAAAGTTCTAACTTGTGTAAAATTGAATTCTCTTCCACATGGAAGCCTCAAAATAAAGAAAAATCTAAGTTTAATAGATCAAAATCAAAAAAAACTAAAAATGGTTAAAACTTAGATCTAGAAAAATAGAAGCTCCAGATCACAAAATGCCAAGTTCTAATGTTGTTCACCATGGCCTAATCTAGCTAATGGACAAATAAAATTGGGTCCTTATGTGGTGGCAAGGTCCACTTGCCTATGGTGTTGGTGTTGTGTGGAGGAAGGAAGAAGAAGATGAAGAATTAATGGAAGTTATGAGGAGAGAGAAAGTTAGGTGGAGTTTTAATGAGGGATGATATGTTGTGTTGAGGGTGGAGGTTTAGCTAAGGGTATTGCAATGCATACTAAACCAAACCAAACCAAATTCCTTCTCCATAAAATAAAACCAAGCCAGGTCCAAAATCCGTTTTATGAGAAAACCAAAATCCGCAAGTTAAGCCAAAACATAATTACAGGCTAGAATCTGAGAAAATAAAATACAGGTCCGAAATACATATAAGCCTAATTAAAATATGTATCCCGAAATACGGACGTTACAACTCTACCCACCTTAAAAGAATTCCATCCTCAGAATTTAAATCAAGATGCTTAGAGATGTAAGAGCCAGCCATGCTATCCACAATTAAGCTACACTAAGCAAACAATCAAACAATCATACATGCAAGCAAGGGATGGCAAGCATAAAGCATAAGGAAGACATTATACCTTACGAGTCAAACAAGTCGGGATATCGTGATCGGATGTCGTCCTCATGCTTCCACGTTGACTCACCTAGAGAGTGATGACCCCAAGCAACACGGACTAAGCTAATAGTCTTATTCTTGAGTATCTTCTCTCTTCGGTCCAATATAGACACGGGTCTCTCCTCATACGAAAGGTTGGTACCAACAACCAATTCTGAATGGTCTAGGATATGGCTCGGGTCCGGGATGTACCATCGTAATTGGGACACATGGAATACATCATGCACCTTACTTAGCGATGACGGAAGAGCGAGACGATATGATATATCTCCTACTCGCTCCAGGATATCGAACGGCCCTATATACCTAGGACTAAGCTTTCTCCGTGCGCCAAAACGAATGACGCCGCGGTTAGGCGAGATCCTAAGGAATACATGGTCACCGATAGCAAACTCTAAGGGACGTCGATGAGCATCGGTCCAATGGCGCTGGCGATCTTGGGCCACTCGAAGACGATCTCTGATTCTTCTGACCACTTCAACTGTCTGGGCAATTATTTCTGGACCGAGCATCTGCCTCTCTCCAACGTCATCCCAGGCTAACGGAGATCTGCACTTCCTACCATACAGTGCCTCGAACGGAGACATCTGAATACTGGCCTGGAAACTATTATTGTACGAGAATTCTACCAGGTGCAGGTGATCCTCCCATGAACTATCGAAGTCAAGGGTACAAGACCTCAACATATCTTCAAGAGTCTGGATTGTGCGTTCCGACTGGCCATCTGTCTGCGGATGATAAGCTGAGCTAAACTGAAGGTGAGTTCCCAAACTCTCTTACAAACTGTGCCAAAAGTGTGATGTGAATCTTGAATCCCTGTCCGAGGTGAAACTGATGGGCATCCCATGAAGCTGACAATCTGCCTGAGGTACATTTCTGCTAGCTGAGCCGTCGATTGACCAACTCTGAACGGAAGAAAGTGAGCCACCTTCGTGAGCCTGTCAACTATAACCCAAATGGCATCTCTACCAGCTGGGGATCTAGTCAATCCAGTCACAAAATTCATGGTCACATGCTCCCACTTCCATTCCGGAATCGGCAAGGGCTGAAGAAGTCCAGCGGGCCTCTGACGTTCAGCTTTAACCTGCTGGAAAACCAAACACCGAGAGACAAACCGGGCTATCTCCCTCTTCATGCCATTCCACCAGAAATGCTGACAAATATCTCTATACATCTTCGTGCCACCGGGATGAATAGAATACTGTGAATTATGAGCTTCTGCTATGACCTCATGTCTGATATGTCTACTGGGTATACAAAGACGAGTGTCGTACCAAAGTGTACCATCTTTATGAATACACAACTCTGGCCTTCTTTCTGCCTCACACTCTGCTCTGAGTCGCTGAATCTTGGAATCTGTAGACTGCGCCATCCGGATCCTCTCAACTATACTGGACTGAACCTGTAAACTGGCCATCAATGCCACGTTGGAAGGAAGAACCACTTCAATTCCCATCTTCTGAAGATCTGCCAATAACTCTGGCTGCACCGTTAGAAAATAAACTCTGGCTCTCCTGCTCAATGCATCTGCTACAACGTTGGCCTTCCCTGGGTGATACTGCAAATCCACATCGTAGTCCACCAATAGCTCAAGCCATCTTCCCTGTCGTATATTAAGGTACTTCTGGGTGAAAACATACTTCAGGCTCTTGTGATCAGTAAATATCTCCACTCTATCTCCGTACAAGTAGTGCCTCTACAACTTAAGTACAAACACTACCGCTGCCAGTTCCAAGTCATGGGTCGGATAATTCTTCTCATGATCACGAAGTTGACGTGATGCATAAGATATTAACTTCACATGCTGCATCAAGACACACCCCAATCCTCTGCCTGAAGCGTCGCAATAAACTGTGAATCCTCTAGTCCCAACTGGAAGTGTGAGAATGGGAGCCGTTATCAAACCTCGCTTGAACTTCTCAAATGATTCCTGGCACTCCGCTGTCCAAGCAAACTGCACATCCTTGCGGGTTAACTGGGTCATCGGCGCTGAAATTCTCGCAAAATCTGAAACGAATCGTCGGTAGTAGCCGGCTAATCCAAGGAAGCTGCGAACCTCTGCCACTGAGCTAGGTACTGGCCATGTCTCGATAGCCACAATCTTCTGGGGATCCACTTCTACTCCTCCTCAGGTAATGATGTGACCCAAGTACGAAATACGATCGAGGCAGAACTCGTATTTACTGAACTAGGCATACAACTGGTGCTCTCTAAGCGTCTGAAGGACGATTCTGAGATGCTGCTCGTGCTCTGCTTCTCTTTTGCTGTAGACCAGGATATCATCTAGGAACACGATCACGAACTGATCCAAGTAAGGCATGAAAATACGATTCATGAGGTCCATGAATACGGCTGGCGCATTGGTTGCTCCAAAGGACATAACAAGAAACTTCCAATGCCCATACCTAGATCGGAAAGCTGTCTTCGGGATGTCCTGCTCTCTGACTCTGATCTGGTGGTATCCTGACCGCAAGTCTATTTTCGAAAACACTGAAGCCCCTTTGAGTTGATCAAACAAGTCATCTATCCTCGGGAGAGGGTATCTGTTCTTGATTATCACCGAGTTCAAGGTACGATAATCTACACATAACCTGGACGTACCATCCTTCTTTTTAACAAGAAGCATCGGGGCTCCCCAAGGCGATCCACTTGCACGGATGAATCCCTTGGTCCTGAGTTCTTCAAACATCTTGTACAAAATCTCCAACTCTGAAGGAGTCATCCTGTAGACTCGCTCTGATACTGGTGCCGTCCCGGGGATCAAGTCTATAGTGAACTCGATCTTCCGCTCTGGCGGCATCCCTGGAAGCTCTTCTGGGAAGACATCTAGAAACTCTTCAACTATCCGGGGTAACTGTACCGCTGCAACTGCCATCCGCAATACTTGGGAAGATGGTTCCACTGCGCCTCTAAAAAATGAAAACTCTGGCTCGCCTGGAATGCTGAAAACAACCCTGCCAATGTGGCAGTCTATCCTAGCATACTGGTTCCTCAACCAATCCATACCTAACACTACATCATAGTCTGCCATAGGGAACTCTATGAATCTAGCGGGGAACTCTCTACCGTTAACTACGATCCGACACGAGGAAAACACTCGATCTACTCCCACAAGACCATTACCAGTAAGTATATTGAGCCTCACTGATAATGACTCGGGCTCCAATCCTATCCGTGTCGCGAATCGTGCAGACATGAATGAATGCGATGCACCAGAATCAAATAATACCGATGCTGGAGAGGAGTTGACGAGAATAGTACCTGCCACTACCTCACCTGGTGTAACTTCTTCTTCCATAGCCATCATCATTGCCTGACCTTGTCCTCTAGCTGCGGGTCCCCTCTGCTGTAAACCTTTCTGCATGTTCTGCACTTGGGCTTGGGTGTACTGCTGCTGGTTCTGCTGATGAAATGCCTGCGCCTGAGGCAACAATGGCCTCGGGTACTACTGCTGCTGCATAGGTGCTGGTCCCCTAACCGACGGACTGGTTAGGTTGGAAGAGGATGAACTACCCCTATTCGGGCAGGCTCCTATCTTGTGATCTGCCGCTCTACAAGCCAGGCACAATCCCTGCGCCCTGCGACAATCTGCCACCACGTGCCCTGGCTTCCCGTAATGAGAACATCCCATCGCGGAAGTCTGCTTCTGCTTCTGCTACTGCGAGTACGTCGGGGTCGAATGTTGAACCGATGTCACTGAGGTCGTCCGCCTCGGAGTTTTAATGGTCAAACCTCTAGCTGTCGGGGCTGGAGCTGATGATTGGTGCATCTGATTGTGGGATCGCTTCCTACCTCTGGTCCTATCCACGATCCTCTGGGAGGTGTACTCATGCCTCCTACCTGCTCTCAATACTATATCGAACGTCTGGTGCTCGAACTGCTCAACTGCCAACAAGATCTCCAAATGCAGTCCCTGCTGGAACCGCTGGGCCCTATCAAACTCGGTTGCCACCAAGGTGGGGGCAAACCTACTGAGTCTAGAAAACTCATATACATAACCGTCGACCGTTCTGCCTCCTTGCTTCAAGTTGGTAAATCTCGTCTGTAGGTTGTACCGAGCTACAGCATCAAAATACTTCGTCTGGAATCTTTTCCTAAACACCGCCCAAGTGACCGGCGCCGCTAATCCCACGGCCTGCACCGTCCACCAATTGCGAGCTAAGTCCAGCAACTGTAGGCGTACCACCGCCACCTTCTCATTCTCAGGTGTCCTAACTGCTTCTAGAACCACCTCGGTATCCTGAAGCCAAGCGTCCGCGGCAATCGCATCTTCGCTGCCGTCGAAGAATGGAGGGTTCAAGCACTTGAAGCTGTTGGCCGCGTTGTTCCCTGGATGACCGCCTCTGGTCAAAGCATCCGCCACTACCTGGTGCAAGGCGTCTCTTCTACGATCCTGGGAAGCTATCAAGGTCCTGATGAGACCTACCAAGGTGCCATCGTCAGGCTCGGCAGGCTGGACGGGCCGAACTGGGGGCTCTCCTCCAGTAGGAACAACTCTGGAGGCTACTCCGGAATGCTGGGCTTGATCTCCGGGTTGCTGCGGGTCCACGGGAAGTGCTTCACCTTGCTGATCGGCGGGGTACGGTACAGTGCCGCTGAAGAAGACGACACACGGAAACAATAAGGAAGGACCAGGACAGATCAACGATACAAGCACATGATCAGGGCAAAAATTCAGAGATTCAGAGGATATGAACAGAGATCAAAACCGAGTACTGATTGAGACATCTATCCGGTAAACCCTCACATATCTTGAATGCTAAGACCTGCATGGGCCACCACTTAAACCATGTGACACCCCAGAACCAGAATACTGGAGAGCGGGGGCGAACATAGCCAGCTACGTATATTGAAATAGAATCCACCTCGCTATACGGTCACGGCTGTCTAGATATGAGGGTTTACTACAAGCCAACGGCCTCTTAAGGTCAAGCCTATTGTCTCAATCTCAAGCAAATAATATAATTACAAGATGTTAGACCACCAAATATATAATAAAAGGCGTCCCAAATATTACATATTCAGCTGATCATGAAGCTAGTCATACAAAATGCGAGGACTAGCAAGAGTTAAGTTATACATGATCAACCCTAGGATTTGTTAATCATGTTACAGCCCGTAGGCAGACAGTAAGTAAAGATGCATAGAGCTAATAGGTGCTCGTCGGCTAAACGCCTCAAAAGAATAAATTTACAATGTAGTGGGGGAAACAAAATAGAAAACCCACTCGTAGCCCGGGTTCCTTCTAGTCGCCACCATTGGGCTGGAAGTTCGGTAGATCCTCGGGTGCTGCTCCAAAATCTGGCAACACAAAACCAGCTGGGACAAACCCCAGAAAGAGCAAGTGCCACAAAGGAGGCCACGAAATAAGAACAAAAGCCAGCATATCAGAACATAAGAAAATGGAAGAAAAGTACAAGTAATAAAGTACAACAGGATAATAAACGACTAGGGACGTGGAACCATTCCGGGAGCCAGGTTACAACCCGTAACCCAAACAAGGACCGGGGTCGTAACCCTTCACCTGAATAGCACTTTGGCTCTACCCATTTATTGCTAAAGATAAGTAAAAACAATCATGTACAGGAGTACCAGGTACAGGGACTAGACGAAACTTAGACAAGGCTGGACACCATCCATTCACAAGCGGCCAAGCAAATACTACGGCTTACTACTTAACTAACTAGGGTTATCACAAGCCTAATTACTAACAAGATGCAAATGAGAAATTCCCAGTCCCAAGCCCTGCAGACTAGTTAGTTATCCTTCCGCGGGTTGAGAGTATGGTTGGGTACATCGCCCAGGAGACGATATACCCTTAGGTGACTTAGAGGGTGCAATACATGACAGTGTGCTGGAAATGTGCCCTACTCGTCGGCAGGCTACAAGTCCGTTTAAAGTGCCCAGATAACGAGATCGCCTGTGACTGGAAATTCTCTATGAACTATAGTTTGATCTAGTCATTAGCCTAACCCATATTCAGTGGAATCCCTGACCGTGGTAACCAGGGAGTCACGTCCTAGACATGATGCGAGACAAGACAAGTGGATTGCACAAGGCAGCAAAAATGAACACCCACGACGTCATAGTTGATTATACGAGTCAAGTTAGCCATCGCAACAGCATCAAGTCAAGTCAAGTTACAAGTTACAGGTGTACAACTTACAAGTCAGGAGTGCGCCACCACGGGCCACTATCAAGTTATCCAGTATCAAGATTAATCATGAATTACAGGATAAAAGTTAAGGGCACACCCCATCGGGTCACTATCAAGAAGATCAGAAAGTACTAGAATCATACTTCACAGAAATCACGAAAAACCGCACTAGTCATAAGCAAAACACCAAAAACTGTGCCATGTCGTGTTGGGTTGAGACAGTCGTGTTGTGTGGAACAAGATCTCAAAACTCCAACCCACAAAAGAGAAGCCAAGACCAAGAAAATGAAACCAAATCACCATGGGTAACAGGTTGCGCAGGGGATCAGATTGCGCTGGGGGAAATGGACTGCGCAGGGGTTGGGTTGCACTGAAGATGGCTTGCGCTGGGTCAGGTTGCACAGGAGCCGATTGCGCTAAAGTCAAGCGTGCTGGGGTGAGCTGCGCTAGGGTTGGGTTGCGCTGGAGCCGAGCTGCGCAGGGGATGAGCTGCACAGCAGTCAAGTGCGCCAGTGGGAGGAAGGCGCTGGAGCTAAGAAGCGCCAGCGCAAGTCAGCCCAGCACAAAGCGCTGGCCGAGGGGTTGCACAGTCCGACCATGCGCTAAAGAGCGCAGGCCAAGGTCTTCTTCTCCATCAGGCCGAGAGAAAGACCCCAAGAACCCTAAACTTCAAATCTTCATAACTTGGCCAAAACCAAACCAAATTTGGATTTCCAAAGTTCTAACTTGTGTAAAATTGAATTCTCTTCCACATGGAAGCCTCAAAACAAGGAAAAATCTAAGTTAAATAGATCAAAATCAAGAAAAACCAAAAATGGTTAAAACTTAGATTTAGAAAAATGGAAGCTCAAAATCACAAAATACCAAGTTCTAATGTTGTTCACCATGGCATAATCTAGCTAATGGACAAATAAAATTGGGTCCTTATGTGGTGGCAAGGTGCACTTGCCTATGGTGTTGGTGTTGTGTGGAGGAAGGAAGAATAAGATGAAGAATTAATAGAAGTTATGAGGAAAGAGAAAGTTAGGTGGGGTTTTAATGAGGGATGATATGTTGTGTTGAGGGTGGAGGTTTAGCTAAGGGTGTTCCAATGCATACTAAACCAAACCAAACCAAATTCCTTCTCCATAAAATAAAACCAAGCCAGGTCCAAAATCCGTTTTACGAGAAAACCAAAATCCGCAAGTTAAGCCAAAATACAATTACAGTCCAGAATCTGAGAAAATAAAATACAGGTCCGAAATACATATAAGCCTAATTAAAATACGTATCCCGAAATACGGACGTTACATTTATCATCAGTGCCACAAGCACCGAAGAACGATTGAAGAAGGGTCGCCAACTGGGATTGCACATCTCAGAGGGAGAAGACAAGGGCAGGCGTCCCAACGCCAACACCAACAATGGAGGTAGCTCCACCAACAATCGAGACAACAAGGGCAAGCAGGCTATGGTGGCCGACACAGCACAGAAACCTGAGCCAAAACCGGCAGACAAGCAATGGCCACAAATGACCTACTCCTTCGAAGACGGCCACGTCAAGCCCATCTTAGACATGCTCATACAAGGAGATAGAATTCAGCTCCCTCCACCAAGATGGGAACCTCGACCGGCAGAAATAGAGAATCTAAAGTACTGCCATTACCACCGCTACGTCCACCATGCTACACACGACTGCTACCAACTAAAATGGTACATCCAAAATCTTATCGATTCGAACGCTCTGGCCATCGATTTCGAAGAGGTGACTGTGGCAGCCAATATGGTGTCAGTACAATTTGGCAGCTTCCTTCCAACAGAAACTCAAGACGGTGTGGTCCCCATCCCTCTAGCGACAATGGAGATTGCTAATCTTCCACCTCCTTGGGATCAGGCTGCTGGTCTAGTGCCCCTCACCACACTACGAGGGGAGGTCATGTGGGTCCATCCATACTTGGTATCTGAAGTGACTCAGTCCACACCATCTTCCATTCGCAAGGAGAAGAGTGAAAAAGTCAGATCCTGCCGCACAATCTCGACAGATATCGAAGAAGTCACTGCCGTCGTCACTCGGTCTGGGGCACAATCCCAACCTGTGGCTGATAACTCGGCTGAAGATCATCAGCCTGCTACAACTGACGCTCCGGGACCTTTTCAGCCTCCGACAACCGACAAGCCTAGGCCGAAGGAGGCTCGCTTTGACAAATCCCTCCGAAAAGAGGCACCGCAGTGGCTGGAGAGGCCCTACAACTTCGACATCTTGGCACAATTGGCCAACACACCGGCCAAGTTGTCATTATACAAGCTCCTAAGACTCTCAAAGGATGTTCGTGCGGCTTTGAGCGATGCACTCCAAAATGCCGACGCGTACCTGGCTCAGGTCAACCTCACGGAAGAAAATCTGCCTGCAGATCTCCAAGACAGCGCTTGCACGGAAGCGATGCCCAACATTATCTTCACTCCGTATGATATGCTCATCAAAACCAACCTGCACGATCGCCCGTTATATTACACTGGATATATCGGCGACGTAAAGGTGGATCGGATGAACATTGATTCTGGCTCTTCCATAAGTATCATCCCGAAAGGTCTGTTACAACATCTCCGTATCCCTATGCATCGCCTGACGCCAACAAGCACCGCCATCAGCGGTTTCAATTCGGGCAGGAGCTACCCAATTGGGAAGATTCGTCTGAAGTGCCAAATTGGCGATCTCCAGTCGGAAGTCACCTGTTACGTCATAGATGCAGACACTTCTTACAAAATCCTCTTGGGGCACCCTTGGATATACGATTATATGATCGTGCCTTCCACGCTGCACCAATACTTCAAGTATGTCAACAAATACGGCTTCGTGAGGACAGAATTTGCCGACATCGATCCCTTCAAAGAAGTCGAATCCTACTACTCAGACTCCTGCCTATACGAAAAGTCGAAGAGGCACCTTGATGGAGGAGATGTGCAAGCTCGTACCGAGACAGCCACAGGATCAGAAGAACCTCTGACGATCCACCTCCAAGCTCGTAAACCTGGCAAGTCCGTACCCCTTACAGCCACTCTGCGTAAGGACGTAATCAGTCTCTCGGCACAAGAAGAGCAAATGATAATCCGGCTGCCAAGGTCCGGCCAAGCGTCGAGACCCACAACAGAGCCACTGACAATCAGACTGCCTAGGGTTGGCCAGCCACAAATGGAGAAGCTCAATCCCTCCGACAAGTCAATGACAATACGCCTTCCCAAGAAGTGTTGTCACCCCGATACAAAGTCGGGGGCTTCTAGCGAGCCAACCACTCCCCGCCCAGCATCAGGTACCAAATTGGGGGTCGCTAGTTTGCCAACAACTCTATACTCGGCTCCACCTGCTGAACCATTGACGATCAAGCTGCCCAGGTCGTCCTCTCAGTCTTCATTTATACCGGGGGTAGCCGAAGAAGAACCGGAGCTAGCCAAGTATGTGGCTGCCCATACTGATGTTCCCTTCGCAGATGATGTATTCCCGCTAGAAAAGATACCTTACTTCATCAATAAAGGGCTATCTTTGAACTACCTCGAGCTTAATAAGCTTTGTACAATGTATGCTATGGAACACGGTATAGGCACTCACCTACACACACAGGTGACGAATGTTTACACCGCAAACCAGCTTACCCCAGTGGAAGACGCTTACCGCATAATCGAGAGAGGGGACCATCCAATCATCTTCGTCCGGAAGGACGACCCGCAGCCCTTCACCATAGAAGAAGACGACCTTGAATCAGATGTCGGGAGACTGCCTATGTATCTTTATAACCCCTAATCTAAATACCTCATGCAAAAACAGGGGTATGATCTGGAGATTATGCCAGGCTTGAACTACGACACTGGGCAACGATTACCTTTAAAGCCGCCAGTCCCGGTTGGCAAACCACGAGACTACTACAACAAGACCCGATGTAGATTAGTGTATGTTACGCCCGCAACAACCCCTGAAAGTTCAACGAGGAATGCGACTGGCATTCACATTCAACCGAGTCACCAACTTTTGATTCGGATACCAGCATCGGAGACGTATTCAGATAAGTCATGTCAGTCAATATGGCATTCGCTAACGCTTACGAAAAAGACGAAGACATTCCTAAAATCATCGAGTTATAGCCGTGGGCCTAACAATTGGATGCACAATGGGAAAAGTAGTTCGAACAGAGAGAACCTCCTACTGAAGATGGGGTCATACAAGTAGATCTCGGCATCGAATCTTCTCCAAAACCAATCTTCGTCGGTAAAAGCCTAACAGACGAAGAGCGAGAATTGCTGCTGGAACTTGTCAAAGAATATATTAATGTGTTCGTTTGGAGCTATGAAGACATGCCAGGACTAAATCCCGAGGTTGCTCTTCAGAAACTCAACATTCGGCCAGATGCAAAGCCAGTCAAGCAACAACAACGACGCTTCCGCCCAGGCATCATGGATGCTATCGAAGCCGAAGTCAACAAACTCATAGCCAGTGGCTTCATTCATGAGGAGCAACATCCGGATTGGGTCGCCAACATAGTACCAGTCCTCAAGAAGAATGGGAAGATTCGAATCTGTATCGACTTTCGCAATCTGAATGAGGCATGTCTCAAAGATGAATTCCTCCTCCCTATCATAGACATCATGATTGACAACATTTGTGGCTTCGAACGTATGTCATTCATGGATGGCTTCTCAGGATACAACCAAATCAAGATGTCTCCTGACGACGAAAAGCATACATCATTCCGAACATCGATTGGCACATACTGCTACACAGTCATGCCTTTCGATTTAAAGAATGCTGGCGCCACATATCAAAGAGCCATGAGTATCATCTTCAGAGACCACTTACGTATGACGGTGGAGTGCTATGTTGATGACATTGTCGTTAAGAGTCGATGTAAGGGAGACCATCTCCAAGACCTGAGGACGATATTCGACCTGATGCGAGCACACAACCTGAAGATGAATCCCACAAAATCCTTCTTGGGTGTATCCAGCAAAAAGTTCTTGGGTTTCATCATTACCGCCCAGGGTATCCATGTAGACCCTGAGAAGACGAAGGCAATCATGGAGATGGGTCCCCCGAGAAATCTCTGAGAACTTCGAGGCCTCCAAGGGAGGCTAGCTTACATCAGGAGGTTTATTTTTAACCTCTCCGGGAGATGTCGGCCATTCACCCACCTCGTGAAGAAAGGCGTCTCGTTCGTATGGGATGAAGAATGCCAACGTGCCTTCGACAGCATCAAAGAATATTTGTCGAACCCTCCAGGCCTGGTAGCCCCGGTTGCTGGAAAACCATTCCTGCTCTATGTACGAGCAATGGAGCATTCCCTCGACGCTCTGCTAGCACAAAACAATAATGCAGGCCATGAACAAGCTATATATTACCTCAGCCGAATGATGATTGGGCCAGAGCACCGATATACCGTCGTGGAGAAGGAATGCCTCGCCCTGGTGTTCGCCATTCAGAAGACGCGGTACTATGTCACAGGAAAAACCATACATGTGATCTCACGAGTCAACCCTCTCAGGGTCCTCATGACTAAACCAGGGGCACTCAGCTCTCGCCTCGCTACATGGACAATATTGCTGTCCCCCTATCATATGATCTTCGTCCCGCAAAAGGCTGTTAAAAGTCAGGCTCTGGCAGACTTTTTAGCAGCCCACCCAGGCTCGGAGTCGTCCAGAATATATGAAGAAATCCCAGATGAGGTCGCCGACTCGCATGCAATCTCTCACGATGATATATGGCGAATGTTCTTCGACGGCGCCTCAAGGACCGGACCTAAGGGCAACATCGTCGTCGGAGTCGGGGTTGTGCTGGTTTCTCCTTCCGGATTGGTGATCAATCGCACTTAATCCCTCACAGAACCCTGTTCTAACAATGTGGCCGAGTACAACGCTTTGGTCATTGGCCTTCAACTTGCAAGAGAGCTGGGTGTAGAATACCTCGAAGCATACGGCGATTCACAGTTAATCGTCAATCAGATCCGAGGTTCATACGAAGTCCGCCATGAAGACATGATCCCCTATCACCAAATAGCAATCAACATCATCTCGTCGTTCAAGGGGTTCTTCATCGAACACGTTCCCAGACTCCAAAACATCGAAGCCGATGCCTTAGCAGGCCTTGTCGCTTCCCTAGCAGTGCCAAATCATACTCATCAATCGGTAGATGTGATAGGCCATGAACTGGTTTGTCCCAAGAACAATGTTCAATTCGTCGCAAGTTATTCCGCTCAGGTGATCGACGAAGCGCCAGACTGGAGACAACCATTTATTGACTTCGTAGTCTACGACATCCTGCCCGAGAACCCAAAGGAAGCCACTTCCATCAGAAGGCGTTCTCTCAGATTCTTCTACGATACAGAGACGAAAATGCTGTATCGGCGATCCTACGATGGATTATTGCTTCGATGTCTGTCAAACGCAGAAGCCAGAGAAGTCGTATGCGAAGCTCATGACGGTGTCTGCGGGGCCCATCAGCCTGGCCCAAAATTGCAAGTCCGCCTTCGCCGAATGGGCTACTATTGGCCCACGATGGTAGCAGATGCAATAGACTATGCAAGAAAGTGTAAAGCCTGCCAAGTCCACGCGGACTTCATCCACCAACCATCCAAATTTCTACATCCGACAGTAGCGTCCTGGCCATTCGAAGCATGGGTAATGGATATCATCGGTCCGATCACTCCGCCTTCTTTCCGAGGACACCGCTTTATACTTGCCATCATAGATTACTTCTCTAAATGGACGAAAGCTGTTCCGCTTGCAGAAGTCAAAACTTCAAACGTGATCAGCTTCCTCAAGCATCACATCATCTATCGTTTTGGACTGCCTCGAAGGATCATCCACGATAATGGCCCGCAGTTCGTAAGCCACGCCTTCTATCGGTTCTGCGACAAGCACCGCATCCAGAATATTGCTTCAACGCCATACAACCCTGCAGCGAATGGGTTGGCAGAAGCATTCAACAAAACAATCATCAAACTTCTCAGGAAGTTCGTATCGTCCAACAAACGGGACTGGAACGAGAAGCTTGGTGAATGCTTATGGGCGTACCGCACTACAGTCCGAACAGCCACAGGGAACACACCATTCTTCCTGGTGTACGGGAGCGAGGCAGTTCTTCCATTGGAGACTCAAATACCCTCACTCCGCGTTGCCCTTACTTACCAATTGACGACGGATGATAACTACCGTCGCCGACTACAAGAATTGGAGGCCTTAGATGAAAAGTGCCTCCTGGCTTAGCAACGGATCGAGCTATACCAAGCACGCATCTCCGGAGCCTTCAACAAAAAGGTTAAAATCAGAACATTCCAAATAAGCGATCTTGTTCTGGCAGTCCGGAGGCCGATGGTCATGACCCACAAACCGCCGACAAATTCCAGCCAAAATGGGAAGGTCCATTTATCATTGAGGCCGTATTCTCCAACGGTGCTTACCGCCTCGCAAAACAAAACGGAGACTTGCTCATGTTGCCCGTCAACGGCATGTTCCTGAAAAAATATTATGTCTAAACGACATTTTCCAGACTATTGAGTTATGTACCCGCCGGTACCGCTGAACTCATATCGCATTTTCCAGACTATTGAGTTATGTACCCGTCGGTACCGCTGAACTCATATTCCAAATTCCAAATTATTGAGTCACGTACCCGCCGGGTACCGCTGAACTCACATTCATAATTCCAGATTATTGAGTCATGTACCCGTTGATACCGCTGAACTCATATCCACAAAATTCCAGATTATTGAGTCATGTACCCTCCCGTACCGCTGAACTCACAATCTTCCAGATTATCGAGTTATGTACCCGCAGGTGCCTCTGAACTCACATCCCGGTCACTCTTTCAGATAGTAAGTCATGTATGACCATACCTCTGAACTTTTCTCCTGAAAGAGATCCTCTCTCATGATCCACTACCCGTACTTCCAGTGCACAAAAAGGGTAACAGATCCACAAATTTCCAAAACGGCCATGTCCTCATTACCTCTGAGTCGTTTTACTTCCGCCAAAAACAAATCACCCCTTTACATAGAACTTCCATGTCCTGATTACGTCTGAGTCGTTCTATGTACCCTCCTTTATTGAGCCCACTCCTGCCATGTCCTCATTACCTCTGAGTGGGAAGGCTCCGTCGAAGAAACCTCCATGCTTGCCATGTCCTCATTACCTCTGAGTAAGTATGTTAATTCCTTTCGACTTATTATCCGTACCCACAACCGGAGTACGACAGGGATAATAGGTCCACAAATATTCTCCGTCGAATCCACTCCTGCCATGTCCTCATTATCTCTGAGTAGGAAGACTCCACGATAAAACCCTTATACTTGCCATGTCCTCATTACCTCTGAGTAAGTATGTCGGTTCCCTTTTCACCCTATTATCCATATCCTAAGCCAGGATACGCCAAGGATAATAGGTCCACAAATATCCTCCGTTGAGTCCACTCCTGCCATATCCTCATTACCTCTGAGTAGGAAGACTCCACGATAAAACCCTCATACTTGTCATGTCCTCATTACCTCTGAGTAAGTATGTTGGTTCCCCTTTCATCCTGTTATCCGTATCCTAAGACAGGGTACGCCAAGGATAATAGGCCCATAAATGTCCTTTGCTAAGTCTCTTAGTACAGGCCCATCATTTCTCATCATGTCCGGGAGCCCAGCTGCTCCATGGCATTCTATCTCCCGATACCCGGAATGTCCATGGTCACCTTGCCGTAGAATTGTTCTAGGTATCCCCAATCAAAATTGTTATCCGTACCTAAAACCAAGGTATGCCAAGGGTAACAGGTCTACAAATAAGTCCCCCCATTCGGGGCAAATGCCACCATAACACCACAAGCACAACAGGCAGTACAAATAAAGGATAGAATAAAACATGTTCTTTTATTTGGAAGCCAAAAAAAGCATTACATATTTTTGGGACCACGTCCCCCTCAAAAAGAAAAGAAAAAGAAAACAGAATCAAAAGGAGGAAAAAGGCCGACTATAGTTCGGTATTACACAATTCCAGGAGGCGGTCTCTCACCAAGGTGGTCTCCCGCTCAAGCCGCTGTCTAGCTCGGTGCTCAGCCTCCTGGGACAACCGCTCCCCATTATCCAAGTCTATGAGTGCCCGCCAGTCGTTTTTCAACTTCTTCAGGGTAATTTCCAGGTCAGCCGAAGCTTGATTAACTTTGTCAGCCTCCTGGATAATTAGCCCCCTGTCGATACAGACAGCCTCAAGCTCAGACTCAAAGAAAGCTAACTTCCTCTGAAGTTCAAGGATCTGCTCCCGCGTGTCAGTGATCCCGCGGGAGGCAGTCGCTTTCCGAGCCGAAACATCCTTACTCTCGTGGCTCAATTGTGTTGGCCCATTTGGTCATATGGTCAAACCTGATTTTAATAATTGAATAAACTCTGTTTGGATATACAAAGCTAGTCGGGACATCTCGGACTCTTGAACATGATCAAGAATAGCTATCCACTAAATTCAAGACCGAAGATCTGTTTGCCTACTCGAGTCTGTAATTCCTTATGCAATATATTTTTATTTTATTTGAGTCTAGGAATATGTTGTACACCGAGTCGTACTGGCAAATATGCTACCCTTAAATGAGTTCAAAATGTTTTTAAATGACCTCTCAAAAAGGTTTACAAAAAGGTTTTCAAAAAGGTTTTCAAAATTACCAAAAAGTTTTTTCAAAACCCTAACTAAACCCTGACTAAACCCTGACAGAACTCGGACCGAGTTCGGCCAGAGTTCGGCCAGAGTTCAGTTAGTGGCCGTTGTGTTTTTGAATCCTTAGAACTTGGTCCTCCTGTAGTTGCGAATTTGACCGAGATTTGCTCATAGAGTTCTGCCCGAATTCTGCCCAAATTCTGTTAGAAGTCTACCTTTGAAATTCCTATAAATAGAGAAGGATTTCGATCATTTCAACTCACTCATTCACTTTCAATCTTCTCTCTATCTAAAGCTTTCAGTCTTTCAAAGAGTTTTCTAGAGCTTTCAATTTCAGATCCCAAGCCAATTACAATCCTCTAGTCGATTTGCCAGTGCGGTACGGTCTAGAAGTTTCTGAGAGATTGTAATCAGAAGGCTTGATTGAAGAATACCTCTTCACATTTGAAGTTGGATGAGTTCTTCGTATCAAAGCTCGCGTTGTAGAAGTTGGAAAGACTTCGTAAGAAAACTTACAGTTTTTCCAATAGTGGATTCAACTGGTAGCAAGAGTTCTACCGACTGGATTAGTCCTCAACAGAGGGATACCAGTATACATCGCTGTCTTTACGTTTGCTCTCTTAACTCTGTCTTTACTTTATTTCAGTTGTGATTAATATTCTGTGATTGTGCTGCTAACATTTTTAATTAGCATTATTCCGCTGCCAACTCTATTCACCCCCCTCTAGAGTATTATGCTTTACTATTTCGTTCCTACAATTGGTATCAAAGCGGGTGTTACAGGTAAAGCAAAGGTAACAGTACAATTATTTATTCATTTTAATTAACTGTTATATAGATCACAGCACAACACATGACAACTGCGAAATTCACAAGTGAAGGCCAGGCCACAAACAGACCCCCACTGTTTGATGGTACGAACTATACCTATTGGAAAACACGGATGAGTTTCTTCTTGAAATTACTTGACTTTGATTTATGGTCCATTGTTCTTGATGGCTATCAAAAGCCACCTCGTATAATATTGATGGAGTTTTAGTTGAAAAAACCCCACAGCAGATATACAGAGAAAGAAAAGAAAAGGGCCAGCCTTGACGTACGTGTCATTAATGCTCTCTTTTGTGCTTTAGACAGAACTGAATTTAACAGGGCATCTATCTGCACAACGGCTAATGAAGTGTGGAAACTACGTGAAGTCACACATGAAGGCACGACTCAAGTCAAAGAATCTAAAGTCAGCAGACTTACTCAAGAGTACGAGGCGTTCAAGATGAAGCCCAACAAAACAGTTACACAAATGTTCGAGAGATTCTTGTATATTGTAAATCCTTTGTCCTCCTTAGGCAAAGATTACAGTAACCATGAAAAGATTCGCAAACTCCTGCGAGCACTTACCAAGAACTGGATTCCGAAGGCTACTGTAATCATTGAAGGGAACGACCTCACAACTATGTCCCTCGAAGTACTCATGGGTAAGCTACTCACTCATGAACTAGAGCTACAAGATTTTGAAGAGCCTGCACCAAAGGAGAAGACGATCGCTCTCATGGCTCAGCACAGAAAAGCTGCTGAAGGTGACTCAGACAGCAGTGGATCTGACGCTGAAGATCAAGCACTCCTAGCAAAGAAGTTCAAAAGATTCATGAGACATGGAGAAGAGAGTCAAAGAGAACAACAGCAACAACTGGGATCAAGAAGATGCTGTTTGCTATGGTTGCAAGAAGAAGGGACACATGACGAAGGATTGTCCCACAAACTCATCATCAAACAAGAAGAGCAACAGGTATGAAAAAGAGAACCTGAAGAGATCAACATATAGGAGATATGCTAATACCAGCATATGGCATGAAAGTGAAGCCGCGACTCAGAAGAAGAACAATCAGAAGACGCTGCAAACGTATGCTTTATGGCATCCGATCAGGTACCTACTGAACCTATAGTTGATACTTATGATGACTTCACCTTTGAGCAATTAGGAGATGCCTTCAGTGACCTGATGACTGATTACAGGAAACTGCGTAGCAAGTATCAGACTAAGAAGGTACTCAAAGAGTACAAAGGTGAAATAGGTAGACTTACCAACCTACTAGCTGAGGTTAGAAATAATGTTAGTGAGTCTGGTGAGCTTTCTTCAACAAAGCTCTTATTACACGAGACTACCAAGTCATCTGAAGAGAAAGACAAAATTATTGACCAACTCAAGGAAGAACTTTCTATAGAGAAGAAAAGTCTTCGATGTGCACAAATCAGAATAGAATCACTACTTCTGATTATACTAAGTTGTATGACACTTCCAAAAGATTGGAAATTAGGTTAGGAAAACAGCCTGAGCCTGCTGCTTCCTTTCCTAACACGTGTCACTTACCAAAAAATCGGAACATTTCCAAGCCAAACACTGTCAGACCTAACCCTATCAAACCTTTACCCCAAAAGGTTAAGTCCAAACAAGATTATAGGTGTGCTTTCTTCTATACTAGAAAACCTAAACCTACCAACCATGCACACCACTCAGCTTTCAACACTCGACATGCACAATGTCATTATTGTGGCCTCATTAGTCATATTTCATCTGCATGTAGAATGAGAAAGCTTGTTGATTTAAATGTTTATGCTTGGATACCTAAAGCTAACAATTCAGGACCCTACAAGAAATGGGTACCAAAAGTTTCATCTGCAAACTGTTTTGTAGGTGGAACATCCTTCACATGCTAGAAGCAAATGGATCCTCGACAGCGGTTGCTCACGGCATATGACCGATGACGCTACCCTATTTGCAACACTGTCGAAGAAAAAAGGAAGGCTATGTCTCCTTCGGTAATAACTTGAAAGGGTATATTATTGGTATCGGTGATGTTGGTAAGTCTCCCTATCCTGTGATTAAGGATGTCTGTCTGGTTACCGAGTTGAAACATAATCTACTCAGCATAAGTCATCTAGCTGATCATGGTTATGGCATCAACTTTGGCGAAGACAAATGTACTATAGTTGATAGCTCAACTGGTAGTACTATCTTTGAAGGTATCAGGGAAGACAATATATATGTTTTCTATTTGTTAGAAGAAACTAAC
>JANAVB010000163.1:0-95523 GCA_029216955.1 Iris pallida | reverse complement strand
TTATTAGGTTCGGTCTGACAACGACGACGAATACATTGGTCCCTTTGATGCTTATACAAAAAGCAAGGGATACGACACCAGAAGACTCCGCCTAAGACTCCTCAGCTCAATGGTGTAGCGGAGCGCTTGAACAGGACACTGATGGAGAGGGTGCGGCGTTTACTGTCAGAAGAAAATTTGCCAGGCAGTTATTGGGGTGAGGCTCTTCTCACAGCTGCTTATTATTAATTTATCTCCTAGTTCTCATTTACAGGATGATGTACCTGACAAAGTATGTTACGACAAAGAGCCGTTATACAATTATTTGCGAGTATTTGGTTGTAAGGCCTTCGTGCATGTACCGAAGGACGAGAGGTCCAAACTTGAGCCGAAGACGAGGCGATGCATCTTTGTCGGCTACGGTCGGGATGAGTTTGGCTATAGACTCTACGACCCAGAGGAAAGAAAGCTCTATAGAAGCAGGGACGTGGTATTCATCGAGGATCAGACCATGACCAACACTCAGGATTCCGAGACGCCTTCTGAGACTGAGGAATTGCCTGAGTTAGAGTTATTTTACTTCGAGCAGTTTCCAGAGGACATCGCAGAGGATCTAGTTATGGGTGAGCCAGTACTTGGAGTTGCTCCCAACCTTGATCATCAGCCTGCTGATGGTGGTCAGGGTGTCCTTTAGGAGGATGAGCATACCGGGTGGCAGTTTCTGAAGGGGAGGAGGCTGTTGGTATACAGCCAGCACGAGTGGCTCTATTGAGATGGAGCGACAGAGAGGGTCGACCATGTACGAGATACTCACTGAGTGAGTATATGCTACTGACTAACGGAGGAGATCCCGAAAGCTTTGCAGAGGCTATGGAAGACGAACAAAGATGGGAGTGGATGTAGGCTATACAGGAGGAGATGGGTTCCTTGCATGCAAATTCTACTTACGAGCTGGTGCGGTTGCCAAACGACAAGAAGGCTTTAAAGAATCGATGGGTGTTCAGAGTGAAGAAGACGAATGATACTACTCGACCTCGATACAAAGCGAGGCTGGTAGCTAAAGGCTATGGTCAGCGGAAAGGCGTAGATTATGATGAGATCTTTTCGTCGGTCGTCAAGCAATCGTCTATTCGGGTGGTGCTAGTATTGGCAGCCAGTTTCGACTTGGAGGCGAGTAGATGGACGTGAAGACGATATTTCTCTATGGTGATCTTGAAGAGGAGTTATACATGGAGCAACTAGAGAGATTCTGTGAGAAGGGCAAGTCACATTTGGTCTGCCGGTTGATGAAGAGCTTATATGGTCTGAAGCAGGCTCCGAGGCAGTGGTACAAGAAGTTCGAGTCGTTATGGGAGAGCATGGTTATGCACGGACGACGTCAGACCATTGTATATTTGTGAGGTACTTTGTCGAGGATGATATTATTATTTATTGCTATATGTTGATAACATGCTATTAGTGGATCGGAATGCCACTAGGATAGCGGAGTTGAAGCGCCAACTGGGTACGACCTTCTCTATGAAGGATTTGGGCACAGTAAAGACTATTCTTGGGATGGAGATCAGTCGAGAGAGAGAGAGAGAGTCCAAGCTTCTACACTTGTCCCAAAAGAAGTACATTCATCGGGTACTTCAGTATTTCAGGATGGACGGGTCGAAGAAAGTGAGTTGCCCCTTTGCGGCTCACTTTAAGTTCACTGAGGAGCAGTATTCATCTACCGAGGATAAAAAGAAGATTGGAGCTGGTTCCATATGCCTCAGTTATGGGAAGCCTTATGTATGCTATGGTATATACGAGGCCAGACATCGCTCATGCAGTTGGCACAGTTAGCAGGTACCTTTCAAATTCTGGAAGGGTACATTAGAGTGCGGTTAAGTGGATTCTATGATACCTTTAGGACACTGTCGATTGGAGATTTCTTTTGGTAGTGACGAGCCAAAGCTGGTTGGATATACTGACTGATATGGCTGGAGATGTAGACAAGAGGTGATCGACTCGGTCTATGTGATAATGTTTGCTGGAGGAGCGGTATCATGGCAGTTGCGGTTGCAGAAGTGTGTTGCCTTGTCGATGACAGAGGCAGAGTACATTACGGCGACGGAGGCTTGCAAGGAGTTTTTTTAGATAAAAAAGCTGTTACAGAAAATGGGGCTGAAGCATGAGCAGTATACTTTGCTTTGCAATAATCAGAGTGCTATTTACCTTGTGAAGAATCAGACCTTTCATAGCCGGTCCAAGCACATCGAGACTTGGTATCATTGGATATGGGATGTTGTTGAGAAGAAAGACGCGGAGCTTGAGAAGGTTCATACAGATGATAACGAAGCAGATATGTTCACCAAGGTTCTACCAAGAGAAAAGCTTGAGTTCTGTAGGCAGATCATTGGAATGACAATCCCCTCCACATATTTGTGAAGGGGGAAATATGTTGGAGTGGGTGGGGTTCCCAACCTATGTGGAGAACACCTCAGAGTGCGACGAGCGCCGTCTGTATGTCAGAGAAGCTCGGGGAGGTAACGAGGCCATTCAGAGACGAAGGAGAAGCTTGGGAGCCATCATAGGACATCCTAGAACCAAGGGCCGAACTCGGGCCGAGTTCTGCCCCTTGGTGTCCAGAACCTTTCTGGAACACCCACACAGAGTTCTGGCCGAACTCTGTGTCGTCGTGCTGAGGCTAATTTTAAGGTATTTTTTACACTGTTGGATTGTATCCTACGGTTCAGCTTTTGCTGCGGGATTAGGGGATTTACATATGGTTTTTTTTAACCCTAATCACACAAAAAAAATGGAGAGAAAAAGAAAGAAGAAGGAGATAAGAGTGCCATTGCAACTTTGGGAGAGAAGAAGGAGGATTGAAGGTCTCTTTCGAAGGAGGATCGTGTTTGGGTAATCTCTACTCGTCGTCTTTGTTCTTCGTAGCCTTTAATCAATATTTCTTGCTTCCAAGTGTTGTGGGTATCCGTGTTGGATCGGAAGAAGTTTCTAGAGGGTGTACGCCTTTATTTTATTAGTGAAGTCTTCTCAAGGGTTGGACTCCGATCATCCCGTGATTTCTTTCGCAAGGGTTTTCCACGTCAAAAATTCCGTATCTACGTGGATTGTGTTTTGGTGTTTGGTTCGTGCATTGTATTGCTCGGTTCTCTCGCATGTACTCTCTAGTTTGGGAAAAGGTTTTCACGCTTCTTTCCCAACAACACAAGGGTAGATATACAAGAAAAAGGATTAATAGCTTCAAATAGTTGTTCAGGTTTGAAATTTAGAGATTTTAAAGTTAACCCAAAGTTTGATGAAAATGAGAAACAAGTGTTTACACTTTCTCGACAAGGATTACTTGAGTTCGACAACTATATAATCCAATTCCACAATTTTGAGACCACTATCAAATATGAAATGTCAACTTTTATTTTATTGGGAAATGGACTTCCTCAAGTCAACATACACCAAGGAAAGAATAAAAACTAGTATAAACAATATACAGAGTAAATATAGATATAATGGTAAAAAAATATCATTCAAATTCATTCAAATACTTTCAAAAGTACGGGCCAATTCTGGGCACCCTCTAGGGTTAAACTTGGAGGCACTTGACAATAAAAGAATTCTGTTAAATTCAAGGCATATGAGGCCACACTGCCCAGCATTGCAAGCACATATATTGACTAAAAAAATAAAATGTTACTTTGAACTTGTAACCATATTTCTGGGCAGCTTTTATAATAGAGGTATAATTTTGACTATATTTTTCACTTAAAGAATAAATTATTGTTTGAGAGCTAATACCTTAAGGTATGTTTGTTAATATCCCATTGTAAGAATCTCATTGCTAATAAAGCTTCATTTATAGTATCTATTGCTTAACAAACTCAACGTGGAGTATCGATTCTCGAGGTTTCTTCTCACATGTCTATTTGAAGTTCAACAAATAATGAAAGGAGAAAAGAAATATTGGATAGCTCTAACAATTTACAGTTCAACAATTGTAATCCCATCTCCTAGAATTTGAAGAATAATATTTCAAAAGAAGTTTTATATACTTAGTTAATTTATGATTTTGTGAAATCATTATGAGCTTAATATTAAATATATTTTAATATCTTTGGGTTTTATACATTAGGCCGGTTTGGGCTGATTGGGGTTATTGGGCCTTCTAATTGATTAGTAATAGGCATTTTTGAGAAGGACTCTCTTTATTTCCAAGTTTTCTTTAACAGCTATAGTGCTAGTAATTTTGAAATTCGAAATTCTGTTACAACCGTTCAGTACAGAGATATAAACTCTCAATTTCCCGTCTTTTGCTTTCTTCTCACGTTAGCTTCAACGAGCTGAGCGGCCTATTTATACTGCTCATCATCATCTTCCTTTGCTGCTAAGAATTAGTTGGAAATTTCTTCTTCTTTTCCAATTTCCTTCTTCCTGGATCGACCTAGCTCGATGCAGCTGACCATGGAGGTCGCATGAGAGCTTCACGACGACTTAGCATCCAGTGCTGTCCTTCTTCCTCGACGTCAACGATGGATTTGTCTTCCGATCGCGACGCGCGGGGAAAACTCGATCTCTTCAACGGTCGACGAGTGTGGAAGGATCGTCCTCATCGACGGGCGGTCATCATCGTTCTCGACGGCAGCAGTTCAGATCATTCGAACGATCGAATTTTCTTTCTAACCGCTCAGATCAACTCTGGTGAGTTTTGATTTGAAGTTCCTGCATAAATTCAATTCTAAGTATGATCAAATTGTCCTGATCTACTATGTGCATCAATTATTTTGAGCAGAGTTTAGATCGTATCAATTGCTGGGAGTTAGAGCAGTTTAGGGAAGGAATTTCTAGTGAGTGTCTCATTTTTCTATAACTCTTAATATTCATAAGCATTGTCGAATTCCCGTTATAATTAATTACTTTGTTGTCTTGAAACTGTTTGATGGAATGTCTCTAGAAGTTTAGGACAAATGATTGAACGGAGATTGTGTCGGATTCGTGAATTCAGGACTCTGACAAGTCAGGGGATCAACTGCAGGTACTATTCCTAAATTCTAGAAGTTGCTGTTTCTTGCTTAAGATTCCTAGGAATTCAGGTGGTTGTTGCCATAGAGTTTTGTACAGTGTTGTCTAAATTTTAGTTAGAAAGTAATTGAGTGCTGTAGGCATAGATTTTATGAGACTAGTTATGATGTCTCGAGCTCTTTTAATTCATGGCCAAACATATTATTATTGAGTTGTAGCAGTTCTTACTATTCGTTTCTTATTATTTTGATCATTTAAAAGCATGAGGGAAATCATTTTTATCTTTTCTGGATTGATAGTTCCTATGTTTATTTGAGTGGTAAACATTAGTTAACTGTATAACACTGAGTGAGAGGGTGTTATCTATGGTCAGGACCTAGGGATTAGAAGTTTGGGCATCTGTGGTGACCTATAATCATTCTTCAAACCATATGTTGTTTGGTTTATAAGATTTTGATATAATTTCTGTAAAATTCCTGGAGTGGTCTTTTAGTTTCAAGTAAAAACTTGGTAGCAGTCACTGATTAACTGCAGCACTGTTAATGCCAGTGATCTTTAGTTGAATGTGAGTAGAAGGTTTTATTAGCAATGAATGTATATCAGCAGTTCGGGGTTGGAGCTAAATTCAATAATGCATAGACTAAAGTATAGTTAAGGAATATCTGGTGAGTGAAGGATGAAGTGAATGAAGGGTAATGACAAGTTCAGTTGAGGTTTTGACATGAAGGCAGGGCAACAAGTCAGGGTAATTTTCAGAGTATCATTCGTTAGAAGAAAACCTGGGCAATATGGAACTGGGGTTGGCCTTTGTTGTTAGACTGTATGGAAACTCCTTGACAGGTTTTAGCCCATGCTTAATTCACCTATGCTTCTTCATGACAGATTACTCCATGTTATTTTCTATTTTATGAGTGATCTGGAGTGATCTCCTTATTGAAGAGCAAAAGGTTAGCGGTTAGGTTAGAAGGAACAGTGGCAAAATATGTCAATGATAGAAGTCTATTTCAGTTGAAAGTTAAACATAGTTGTATAATCAATTGGGCCAACCTGTTAGGGAATAACTGATATACTCTTAGGCTACATCATGATAGCTGATTTGGATGTGTAACTAAACAGTGCAAGAGGGGGATTCACTGATCAGGTAAGCAGGGGACTGATCAGGGTAGCAGAAGACTGATCAGGATAGCAGGGGATTGGTCAGTGAGATAAGGAAGAGTAGTAAGTAGTGTGTTTGTGTTAGGCTTAATTTAGGACAGTGAAATTTTATATTTAACTGCAGGTTCCTTCAAAGGAACTTTAGCTACTGTCATCAGATATCATATTTTGGATCTTGAGATTCAACATCAGTACAATACTATGGAAACTTCTTAATCATATACATCCTAGTTTATTATAAATATTGACCACCCTTTCCTTTTAAGTTCGTGGATACTTTGAAGATTACTATAGAATTGTTGTGAATAACTTTAGAATAACTGAATTGTTTAATAAGATAAATAATTAAACCTAAATCACTAGTGTATCTCAAATAAATTAGAGGTTGTTTAGATTCTTAATAAAACTTGTACCTATTAACATGAGGATATCCAGCTCCATTGTTTACCCGTACTTTCCCGGAGCAAGGCAAGTACTATTTTATGGTTTTTATACATTTACATATCTTGTACTTTTCTTGTGACATGTCATGACACGATATATTGTACCCCTGTATCTCTTGTTCTTGTACTCGTGTCGGAAGGGGAAATACATTAGCTATGTGACCAAACCCCGGTTACTATATTCATGTAGATAGCTTAGGCCTCGCATCGTGCACGCAGGTCCTAAGCTGTACCGATATTCATGTACTCCTGTACATATCTTGTACTCACCCAGCCGGTCACATATGCTAGTTGTATTTCAAATATAGTGCACATGTCATGTCATGTACTTCAGGTTCATGGTTACATTCATGTACTCTATTTTCTGTACTTTATTTCTGTACTTACATTCCTGTACTTTCATGTTCATTTCCTGTATCTCATATTTCATGTTCTCCTGTACTCATTTCCATATCATGATGTTCTTGTTCATTACCTAGAACTGTACGCTCCTGACTAGGATATGTTACAGGAGAGATGGAGGCTTTGTGTGACATATACTATGGCCGAGAGCCTGTAGATGCAGTAGAGCCAGCTGGAGTTGCTCTGGACTTAGAGGATAAGGAAGCCTAGTGCATTACCCTTAGCAGTTTACATTCTGTTTGTACTTGAGACAGTCAGACTTTATTTTAGCTGGATGAATGTAATAACTCTTAGACATGTAATTTGATTCTGGAATTCGTTTATAGATGCTGTGGTTTGTACTTATTCATGTTTATCTGGTTAGATTCCCTAGTTTGGTACAGCTTACTTCGTCGTGTCTAACGACGAAGGCTGGCGTGTCCGACTCGTGTCCGATTATTCGGGAGCGGGTCGTGACAATTACGTACCACATCATAGCCAGTCTATAATAAACTACCTTTATCAAGTTCATATAATAATCTGGTTCTCGTATCTCTTAGAAATATTCTCAAATTGAGTCTGGTAGCTTCATAATTTACGTCATTCTTATGCACTGTAAAAGGATTAACTATTAAAAAAGAAAGAATGAAAATTCCATGATCTTAAGTTCAAGTGTATTAACATACAAATAATATCAGGCTTAAGATTCAGGCGTGAAGTCTCCTAGGACCAAAATAGTTGTATGGTATTTTGCACTACAGAACTTCCTTCAAGATTGTCCTCAAATACAATTTGTTTTGTCTCAAAATCATTTGCTACTCTACCCTTCTCATTGACACCATGCTTTAGATACCTGATGCATAAATGGACTTGAGATTATAAAGTTGGAAAAATAGTAGACGAACATAGATAATTATATAATAATTTGAAAGTTAGCTATTGTATCTCTTCTGACTGACTTCTTCCCTTTCTTTAGCAGGGGAGGAACTTCCATGTTCCTACTGCATGCTTCTAAGGGTAAAGTTGTAAGAAATTTCCCTTATCGGCAATATACCAGAAAATATTATAAGTGTTTCTTATAGAATTATAATTTGTACAAACTAATCACCGTTTATAGAATTAGAAAGGGAGGCAGACAGACCTGCATACAGTGGAAAGAATGTTGAAGAACGCTGGTCGCTTAGCCGTTTAGGAGCTCGTCGGTTGCTTAATTGTGCCATTAGCAACTGAACACACGATTCACTAGAAATTGGGAAATTTGGTATAGTGTCTCGCCAATAAACCTATAGATACATAAAGTGACTGCAGAATACAGAAGTAATGCAACAATGTTAGAAAGTGGCATAACATCACCATATCATCCAATTTACAACATGAAGTGGATAATCTAGATAATATGCTTATGCAGAGAAAACCTATAGAAGATGTTGGAGACATGAAGGTATATCAGTACGTGGTTATTGGTGTTCATGTAGGAGATTAGGTTTTATTTTCTGTTTTATAATCATCTTCAAGAATTTTCCTATTGTGAATCAATTTCTATGCAATAATAGCATCATAATTAATCTTCTCTAATTGTTTTCGTTTTATGTGCAAAAATGCCTTACATATATCAAGTTCAACATCGTATAATTATTCTAATCATTGATTTTAAAGTCTATTTAGCACAACAAAGCTAATAAATTTTAATAAAAATTATAATTCATAATTTAATTTTGTTAGAAATAGTTTCTAGGGTTCTAAGAAAATACCTACCTATAGAAGTGGCGGTAGGGTACGGCGCTTCTTGTTCGATGTCGACGGTGGTAGGGTACGGCTCTTTTCTCGATGTCATCGGTAGTAAGGTGTGGCGCTTCTTGCTCGATGTAGATGGTGGTAGGGTGCGGCGCTGCTTGCTCGACGTCGGCAAGAGATGGGTGGTTTGGAAACAAGGAAACGAGAACAAAAGTGGGAGGCGAGGAGGAAGGTGGCGGCTGGTTGTCCTAGAAGATAGAAATTAAGGGTGGTTCATGGATGAGAACAGTTGGAGTTTGGGAGGGAGGAGTTTTTTTTACGAATGGAGTTTGGAGGGAGGAGATTTTTAGGGATAGATTTTGGAAAATAGAAGCACTTCTTTTATTTATTATATAGAGTTGTGTTGTTTGATTATATACAAATAGGATTACTAATTCTATAGATATTATAATTTATTTTAAATAAGGATATAGATTAATTAGGTAATCCTTAGTAATTTATAATATGCAGAAGAAAATATTAGGATTGGTTTTGATTTAATTCATTATAGAAATGTTGTTTGGTTTGATACAAAATATGATTAGCAATCCCATAGATAATTAAGATTCATTTTAAATAAGGATATGGATTAATTAGCTAATTCTAGGTAATTTAAAATATGTAGATGGAAATCATAAAGAGCTTAGAATAAATAAGTAATCCTTGGTATTTCTATTGTTTCTAATTTAATTAAAGTTATGTTTAATTTAACATAAACATATTTTATATGCAAATATATAATATTATATACATATACTTTTTCTTATATAATTTTATATATATATAATATTTTATATATATAATATTATATATATATATATATAAAATATCTAATATAAAATATATATATATATATATATATATATATGTATATATATATATATATTTAAGTCATATATATGACTTAAATATATATATATATATATATATATAATATATATATATATATAATATAATATATATTATTATATATATATATATATATATATATATATATATATATATATATAGATTTTTATATATATATAATTATATATATATATATATAAATCATATATATATATATATATATATATATATAATTATATATATATATATATATATATATATATTTTATGACTTATATATATTTATATATATATATATATATATTATATATATATATATATATATATATATATATATATAATATATATATATATAGAGGGGAAGAGGGATTTGAAATATGTAAATAGGGGGAATAAAGTATTCGTCTGCGCGCACCCTCCTGTGCTGGATCCCATGCGCAAATTCATCCTACGCCACCTAGCACTGACATTGGGCTCAAGTATCCGTCTGTGCGCATCCCTCCTGCCCTCCCCAGCAGCAATGCATGGACAGCTCTCAGGATGTCGCCGAGCCCCGTGTGCGTCTCGAGAACGCGCTCCACGTTCTTGTTCGAGGAACCACCCTCTCTCCCCCTCTCCGCGGATGGCACTGAGTCCCCCTCTGTCATGCCCCGCTCCCGTAGGAGCGATCGTCCTTGCTAAGGCATGATGCCGCACGAGCCTAGATTACGCTCATGAAAGACGGGTTCCATAACGGTCGATTTAAGCGGCTGCGACGGGGTCGTCGCACAGAAGTCCCAAGCAGAGACATTAAATAATAGCAACGAAAATTTAGAAAACAAGATAAGTCATTCAAAAGATGCATTTTATTGATATTGAAACAAGGATTACAATGGGGCGCAAGGCCAAGATTTCAATCACTCAAGCTCACTCTTCTCACATTACAAGTCACTCACCTCCCTTCCATCTCTCAATACATGTCTCGAGCCAGCGGATGCTTCGGAAGGCGACGTCCATACATTATGTCCCATATAAGTCTAGACTCCACGCGGCCGCATGCCTCGAATCGCCAAGGAACTCCGTGCATCGACGCATCCAAGCGAGCTCCGCGCCACGAGCTTCTACCTGTGCCTGCACATAAAAACTGTGTAGGTGTCAGTACTCAACTGTACTGGTGGAATGAGTTCCTCGCCCATCCATACAAAACTGACATGTTCATTTATATTGTGCAACATAACCCTTTTGATTGTTTCTATTCTTGTCTTAGGATCAATTTTAGGACCGACGCCTTTGCCTATTTTGTGTCTCTAGACCATCCCGTCTTACAACAACAATGTCAACTCATACTTTGGCTCTAGACCCCTTATCGTACCAACAACGTTAACCTATCAAGTCGTGTTTGCCTTACGGCCCAAATCAGAGGCGCGACTACGCGATAGTACCCAATTTCTATGTGACCGTGCTACAAGTCCATCGTACCGTGCCTCACAAACTCAGTATGACTTAACCATATCGCCGTCTCGTGGCCCTTGTCACTTTAATCACCAACTGACCCAATCATGACTTGTAAACTTATTGTCATCCAACCGACTTTGCCTTGCGACGTTTCCTGACTTAAACTCGAAATGACTCAAATCCAACTCATGCAACTTATTTGTCAACAACTTAAGACTCGACGTCATATCTCGTGCTGAAGTATGTCCCCTATGTTGAAGCCAAATCTTAGGCCAATATTGTGTTCTAACTGTACACACATTCAACTCGACTCAATCCAAAGGCACACATACGGGTTACCGCCATGCCGACTCATCTATATGAACTGGTCACTAACGCCAAGTACTATCCTGACTCTTTAGCTTTTGTTAGACGGACACTCCTTCAGCGAGGTAGCAAGCCCCCCGCTGACAGTCCCCGCCTAACCCGTGCGGTCATCCAGCAGCAAGCTATACATGTTTCTCAAGAACCGATTCCTTTGGCCGCCTGGGTCACCGTTCGAGGAAACTCCACATTGTCGACAAGTTGTCCATGACCATGCAAGACTCGACTCAAACTGACGTCTCACATAGTCATCCTACCTCTAGTGTTACCATCTCTTTCATGGCCTAGTTCAATACTTCTCACATCTGAGACCGCCTCGATGACCCATGGTCGTGAGTGTCACCCTCGAATTTTGTTATACGTATTTTGGTATACGCGTACGTATCATGAACCCGTATTTCAACTTGTCCTGACTGGCTAGCCTTGGGTTTTTGTATTGGCATGGTTAATTAGCATTTCATGGTTCGTGTGGTCTATTTTGGCTTTGGCATGCATCGGGTTTGGTTGGGTTCGGCTAGGTTTGGCTCGATTTAGGTTAGTATGCAAACCCCTACCTACCACCATCCATCATTTATTAACCCAACAACCCTTCTCTCTCCTCATTCATTTTCTCATTAACTCCTCTTCTTCTTCCTCATTTTTTTCTCCACCGAACACCCCAGTAGGCAAGTGCACCTTGCTTCCACTTGAGGACCCATTTTTATGGTTTCATTAGCTTCTTCTCGTGGCCTCAGAATAGTTTAGAACTTGGCATTTTTTACTTGGATGTATGGATTTTCGTAGATCTAGGTTTTGGCATTTTTTTGAATCCTCATGGTTTTGATCTACTAAACTTGGTTGTTTTCCGAAGATTGAGAGTTCCATGTAGTAGGAATTTCAATTTTACGTAAGTTTGGCTTTTGAGTGGTCGGATTTCATCAAGTTTTGGCCGAGATGGGGTTTCTTGAGTTCTTGAGTCCCATGGCTGCTTGTCTCGGCCTTGGGGAGAGGATGAAGCCTTTACGCCCTCATTTTCTTATGTGCCAGCATAGTGTTTTCCCTTTACGCACACGTGCTTACGTGCCAGCGTAATCTGTTCTACGCGGAGTTCATCCGAACTCTACGTAGGGGCTACTCTCGCTCGCGTGAATTCTTGCTCGCGTAGAGTTCTCGCTCGCGTGCAGCCTTGCTTACGTAGACTCTCCCACTCGCATAGAGTCTCGCTCGTATGCAGCCTTCTCTCGCGTAGACTCTCTCGCTCGCGTAGACGCTCTCGGTCGCGTAGAGTCTCGCTCGCGTAGACTCTCTTGCTCGCATACAGCCTTGCTCGACGTAGAGCTGTCTTTCCTTGGTCTTGCCCATGTAAATCTATTTTACGCTCGGGGCCCCTTGGCCTAGCGTAGTTTTGCTAGCGTAGAGACTTTGAGCCCCTTGGCGTACCCCGTTTGCCCTTTTATGTTCTTGCACCTTTTGTCATGAACTTGTTAATCACGAATTTGATTAATATGATTGGAATGATAATTATACATGACATGGTATAACAAGTAAACTGACGTAACATGACATGACAAGTAAGCATGATGGGAACTATTGAATACTGTTACGACGGCTAGCATGACATGACAAGAATGAATGGCCTAGACGCCAGTGGACGATTGTGTTTGTACAAATGAACAAGTATTATCTTGCATCATGTCTAGGACATAGACCCCTGAGTACCACGGTCAGGGGTACCTTCTGAAACTGACTAAGACTAATAACTAGAATAATCCAGTAGTCATGAAGAGATTTTCCAGCTACAGGTGATCCCGTTATCTGGGCGCCCTATCATGGGATTTGTAGCATGCCGTCGAGTAGGGCACATTTCCAACACACTGTCATGTGTTGTACCCTCCAAGCTACTTAAGGGTACATGTGTTTCTTGGGCGATGTACCCACATAAATTCAACCCCTAATTTCGTCTGGATAACCTGGATGGTCTGTAGGGCTTGTGGCTGTTGGAACGTTTTATTGCATCTTGCTAGTAACTAGGCCTATGATAACCCTAGTTAGATAAGTATCAAGCCGTACTTATTGCTTGGCCGTGAATGTTGGATGGAGTCTAACCAGTCCAAGCCTTGTCTTGTTCCAGTACCTGGCTACTTCGGAACATGATTGCTTATGCTTACCTTATCAATAACTGATCGGAATAATTTCTCATCCTCTTGACATTTATTGCCCTATTTAGATTTCATGTCTTATTATTATCTTTCTTATTTTACGTTCTGATATGCTGGTTTTAGTTCTTAAGTGAAGCCTCCTTTGTGGCACTTGCTCTTTCTGGGATCTGACCCAGCTGGTTTTGCATGGCCAGATACCGGAGTAGCTCCAGATGATCTCCCTACCTTCCAGCCAGATAGTGACCACCAGGCGTAACCCTGGCAACGAGTGGATTTTATTTTTGCTCTTCCACTCTATTGTAAAAGTATTCTTTTGAGGCGTTTACCCGACGAGCACGTGTTAGCTCGATTGTACTTTACTTACTGTCTGCCTACGGGCTGTAGCATGATTAACAAATCCTATGGTTGATCATGTATGACTGAAACTCTTGCTAGTCTTCATATTTTATATGACTAGCTTCATGATCATCCAAATATGTAATGTATGGGATGCCTTACTATTGTATATTTGGTGCTCTGACATCTTGTAACTGCTATTACTTGCTTGAGATTGAGACAATAGGCTTGTTCATGACCATAAGAGACTGATGGCTTGTAGCTAAACCCTCATGTATCTAGACAGCCGTGACCGTATAGCGAAGTGGGTTGCACTTAAATATATGTAGCTGGCTGTGCCCGTCCCCGTTCTCCCGTATTTTGTTTCTAGGGCGTGACACGGTTTAAGTAGTGGCCCATGCAGGTCTTGTGAATCAAGATATGTGAGGGTTTACCGAATAGATGTCTCAATCAGCACTCGCCCTTGATCTCTGCTCGTATCCTCTAAATTTTTGAAATCTTGAACTGATCACATGCTTATATCTATGTTCTATCATGGTCCTTCCTTATTGTTGCCTATGTCGTCTTCTTCAGCGACATTGATCCTGGTCCTGCCAATCAGCCGAAAGGAGCTCAACGAGTACCCCCATAACAAGAGGATCAAGCTCAGCACTCAGGAGCAGCTTCCCGAGTTCATGCTTCCCGGAGGTCCAGAACCCCCAGTACAGCCAACCCAGCCTACAAGGCAAGATGATGAAGTCTTGGTTGGACTCATCAGGGAGTTGCTTGCATCACAGGATCGTCGAGGTGATGCATTGCACCAGACAGTACAAGATGCTATGAGCAGAGGTAACTGTACGGCCAACAGCTTCAAGCGCTTGAACCCTCCCTTCTTCGATGGCAACGAAGATGCTATTACCGCAGACGCTTGGCTGCAGGACACTGAGGTTATTCTAGAAGCAGCCAGGACCCCAGAAGACGTGAAGGTAGCCGTGGTGCGCCTGCAATTATTGGATCTAGCCCGTAGCTGGTGGGCGGCGTTGGCTGTTGGATTAGTGGCACCTATTGCTTGGATAGTATTTCGTGAGAGATTCCGGACCAAGTACTTTGACGCTGTAGCTCGGTATGACTACAGACGAGGTTCACTAATTTGAAGCAGATGGAAAGGACGGTCGATAGATATGCGGCCGATTTTTCCAGGCTTAGTCAGTTTGCTCCTACCCTGGTGGCGACTGAGTTCGACAGAGCTCAGCGGTTCCAGCAGGGACTCTACTTGGAGATTTTACTAGCGGTGGAGCAGTTTGAGCATCATACTTTTGATGCAGTGTTGAGAGCAGCTAGGAGGCATGAGTATACCTCCCAGAGGATTGTGGACCCGACCGAAAGTCGGAAGCGGTCTCACGGCCAGATTAACCAGTCTTCAGCACCAGCCCCGGCAGCTAGGACTTTGACCATTGGAGCTCCGAGGCGGGCGGCTTTCGTTACGTCGATTCAGCAGTCGACCCCAGCATATCCCCAGCTGCAGCAGTAGAAGCAGTCTTTCGCAATGGGTTGCACTCATTGTGGAAAGCCAGGGTACGCGGTATCAGAATATCACAGAGCACATGGTTTGTGCTTGGTTTGTGGGGCACCAGACCACAGGGTTGGAAATTGTCCGAATAGGAGGAGTTCATCTTTTTCAACCTTTTCTAGTCCTTCGGTTAGGGGGCCAGCCCCCGTACCAGTCCAGCAGCAGCAACAGTACTCGTTTCTGAGGCCCTTGCCATCTCAGGCCCAAGCATTTCAGCAGCAGAACTCCCAGCAGTATGCACAAGTCCAAGCTCAGATCCAGAACCACCCGAGAGGTTTCTAGCAGAGGGGACCAGCTCCCAGAGGGCAAGGTCAAGTGATAGCTTTGACCGTGGAGGAGGAGTTAGCATCAGGTGAGGTGGTGGCAGGTACTATTCTCGTCAACTCCTTTCCAGCATCAGCGTTATTTGATTCTGGTGCATCGCATTCATTTATGTCTTCATGATTCACGACACGGATAGGACTAGAGCCCGAGTCATTATCAGTAAGGCTCAATATACTTACTGGTAACAGACTTGTGGGAGTAGATATAGTATTTTCCTCGTGTCGGATCGTAGTTAGCGGTAGAGAGTTTCCCGCTAGTTTGATAGAATTCCCGATGGCCGATTATGACGTGGTCTTGGGGATGGATTGGTTGAGGGACCAGTATGCTAGAATAGATTGCCATACCGGCAAGATCTTTTTTAGTATTCCTGGTGAGCCAGAGTTTTTATTTTTCCGAGGCGGAGTTGAACCTACACCTCCAGTATTTCGGATGGCAGTTGCAACGGCAGTTCGATTTCCCAGAGTTATAGAAGAGTTTCCCGATGTTTTTTTCGAGGAGCTTCCAGGTATGCCACCAGAGAGAGAGATCGAGTTCACCATAGACTTGATCCCTGAAATAGCACCAGTATCAGAGAGTCTACCGGATGGCACCGTCAGAATTGGAGATCTTGTATAAGATGATTGAAGAACTCAGGACCAAGGGATTTATCCATGCTAGTGGATCGCCTTAGGGAGCCCCGATGCTTCTTATAAAAAGAAGGATGGTACATCCAGATTATGTGTTGACTATCGTACCTTGAACTCGGTGACAATCAAGAACAGATACCCTCTTCCGATGATAGATGACTTGTTTGATTAACTCAAAGGGGCGTCCATATTTTCAAAGATTGACTTGCGGTCAGGATACCACCAGATCAGAGTCATAGAGAAGGACATCCCGAAGACGGCATTTAGATCCAGGTATGGGCATTGGGAGTTCCTTGTTATGCCCTTTGGAGCAACCAATGCACCAGATGTATTCATGGACCACATGAATCGTATCTTCATGCCTTATTTGGATCAGTTCGTGATTGTGTTCATAGACGACATCCTGGTCAACAGCAAGAGTGAAGCGGAGCATGAGCTGCATCTCAGAGTTGTTCTCCAGATTCTCCAAGAACACCAGTTGTATGCAATGTTGAGTAAATACGAGTTCTGGCTCGATCGCATTTCATACTTGGGTCATATCATCACCGGAGGTGGAGTGGAAGTGGATTCCCAGAAGATCGTGGCTATTGAGACGTGGCCGGTACCCAGCACAGTTGCAGAAGTTTGCAGTTTTCTTGGCTTGGCTGGCTACTACCGGTGATTTATTTCAGACTTTGCACGGATTTCAGCACCTATGACCCAGTTGACCCATAAGGATGTGCAGTTTGCTTGGATAGCAGAATGTCAGTATTCTTTTAAGAAGTTGAAGCGAGGCTTGATGACGACACCCATTCTTGCGCTTCCAGATGGGACCGAAGGATTTTCAGTGTATTGTGATGCTTCAGGCAGAGGTTTAGGATGTGTTTTGATGCAGCATTAAAGGTAATAGCTTATGCATCACGTCAACTTCGTGATCATAAGAGGAATTACCCGACCCACGACTTGGAGCTGGCAGCAGTAGTGTTTGTACTTAAGCTTTGGAGACACTATTTATATGGAGATAGGGTAAGATTTTCACCGACCATAAGAGCCTGAAGTATGTGTTTACTGAGAAGGTTCTTAACATGCGTCAAAAGAGATGGCTAGAGCTACTTGTGGATTATTACATCAACCTGCAGTATCATCCTGGGAAGGCCAACGTTGTTGTAGATGCATTGAGTAGAAGAACCGGAGTTTATTTTCTAACAGCACAACCAGAGTTGTTAGCAGATCTTCAGAAGATGGGTATAGAAGTTGTCCTTCCTACCAATGTGGTATTGATGGCCAGTATGCAAGTTCCGTCCGATATAGTTGAGAGGATCAAGTTAGCTCAGTCAGCAGATTCTAAGCTTCAGCGTCTTAGGGCAGAATGTGTAGCAGGACGAAGACCAGAGTTATGTATCCATGAGGACGGTGCACTTCAAAATGGGAGGCATTTTTGTGTACCTAGTGGTGATGTCAGACAGGAGATCTTGGCAGAAGCTCACAATTCTCAGTATTCGATTCATCTGGACGGTACAAAGATGTATCATGATATCCGGTAGCATTTTTGGTAGAATTGCATGAATAGGGCGATAGCCCGGTTTGTCTCTCGATATTTAGTTTGCCAACAAGTTAAGGCTGAACATCAGAGACCGGCTAGACTTCTTCAACCCTTACCGATCCCAGAATGGAAATGGGACTACATTACCATAGATTTTTTAACTGGATTACCTAGATCTCCAGCGGATGCTATCTGGGTTATAGTTGACAGACTCACCAAGGTAGCTCATTTTCTTTCTTTCAGGGTTGGTCAGTCGACGGATCAGCTTGCAGAGATGTACCTCCGGCAGATAGTCAGGTTTCATGGAGTACCAGTCAGTATTGTATCCGAAAGAGATTCAAGATTTACATCGCACTTTTGGCGGAGTCTTCAGAAAAGTTTGGGGACTCGTCTCAAGTTCAGTTCAGCTTATCATCCACAGACAAATGGTCAGTCAGAATGTACGATCCAGACTCTTGAAGATATGTTGCGGTCATGTATACTCAACTTCGGTGGTTCGTGGGAAGATCACCTGTATCTCGTGGAGTTCTCCTATAACAACAGTTTCCAGGCCAGTATCCAGATGGCACCCTTTGAAGCCTTGTACGATAGGAAGTGCATATCTCCTTTAGCATGTGATGATATAGGCGAGGGCAGATGCTTAGTCCAGAGATGATCACACGGACTATTGAGGTGGTCAGGCAAGTCAGAGATCATCTTCGAGTTGCATAAGATCGCCAGCCTCATTGGGCCAATTCTCATCGGCGTCCCCTTGAATTTTCTATCAGCGACCAAGTATTCCTTAGGATCTCGCCTACCCGTGGCGTCATTCGTTTCGGCATACGGGAAAAGCTTAGTCCTAGGTATATAGGGCCATTCGACATTCTAGAGCGAGTAGGTGATGTGTCCTATCGTCTCGCTCTTTCGTCGTTGTTACGTGAGGTACATAATGTCTTCCATATATCCCAATTGTGACGGTATATCCCGGATTCGAGTCATGTCCTTGATCATTCGGAATTGGTTGTTGGTGCCAGCCTTTCGTATGAGGGGAGACCTGTATCCATATTGGACTGAAGAGAGAAGATACTCAAGAACAAGACTATCAAGTTAGTCCGTGTTGCTTGGGATCATCACTCTTTGGGTGAGTCAACATGGGAACGTAAGGATGTTCCGATCGCGATATCCCGACCTGCTCGACTCGTAAGGTATAATGTCTTCTTATGCCTTATGCCTTCAACTTCATTGCTTGCATGAATGATTGCTTTGTTGATTGCCTGGTTATAACTTGCCTGTGATTAGTATAACTTGCTCGACATCTCTAGCCTCTTGATTAAATTTTGAGGACAGAATTCTTTTAAGGTGGGTAGAGTTGTCACCCTCGGATTTATTATACGTATTTTGGTATATGTGTACGTATCATGGACCCGTATTTTGACTTGTCCTGACTGGCTAGCCTTGGGTTTTTGCATTGGCGTGGGTTAATTAGCATTTCATGGTTCGTGTGGTCTATTTTGGCTTTGGCATGCATTGATTCGGTTGGGTTCGGCTTGGTTTGAGTTAGTATGCAAATCCCTACCTACCACCATCCATCATTTATTAACCCAATAATCCTTCTCTCTCCTTATTCATTTTCTCATTAACTCCTCTTCTTTTTCCTCATTTCCTTCTCCACCGAACACCCCCAGTTGGCAAGTGCACCTTGCTTCCACTTGAGGACCCATTTTTATGGTTCCATTATCTTCTTCTCGTGGCCTCAGAATAGTTTAGAACTTGGTATTTTTCACTTGGATGCATGGATTTTCGTAGATCTAGGTTTTAGAATTTTTTTGAATCCTCATGGTTTTGATCTACTAAACTTGGTTGTTTTCGGAGATTAATAGTTCCATCTAGTAGAAATTTCGATTTTACGCAAGTTTGGCTTTTGAATGGTTGGATTTCATCAAGTTTTGGCTGAGATGGGATTTCTTGAGTTCTTGAGTCCCATAGCTGCTTGTCTCCGCCTTGGGGAGAGGACGAAGCCTTTATGCCCATGTTTTTTTACGTGCCAGCGTAGTGTGTTCCCTTTACGCGCACGTGCTTACGTGCCGGCGTAATCTGTTCTACGCGGAGTTCATCCGAACTCTATGCAGGGGCTACTCTCGCTCGCGTGCGGTCTTGCTCGCGTAGAGTTCTCGCTCGCGTAGAGTCTCGCTCGCATACAGCCTTGCTCGCGTAGACTCTTCCGCTCGCGTAGAGTCTCGCTCGCGTGCAGCCTTGCTCGCGTAGACTCTCTCGCTTGCGTAGAGTCTCGTTTGCGTGCAGCCTTGCTCGCTTAGAGCTGTCTTTCCTTGGTCTTGCCCGTGTAAAGCTATTTTACGCTCGGGGCCCCTTGGCCTAGCGTAGTTTCGCTAGCGTAGAGACTTTGAGCCCCTTGGCGTACCACGTTTGCCCTTTTATGTTCTTGTGCCTTTTCTTACGAACTTGTTAATCTGGAATTGGATTAATATGATTGGAATAATAATTGTACACGGCATGGTATAACAAGTAAACTGACATAACATGACATGACAAGTAAGCATGATGGGAACTATTGAATGCTGTTGCGACGGCTAGCATGACATGACAAGAATGAATGGCCTGGACACCGTGGACGATTGTGTTTGTACAAATGAACCAATACTGTCTTATATCATGTCTAGGGCATGGACTCCTGAGTACCACGGTCAGGGGTACCTACTGAAACTGACTAAGGCTAATAACTAGAATAATCCAGTAATCATGAAGAGATTTCCCAGCTACAGGCGATCCTGTTATCTAGGTGCCCCATCATGGAATTTGTAGCCTGCCGTCGAGTAGGGCACATTTCCAGCACACTATCATGTGTTGTACCCTCCAAGCTACTTAAGGGTACATTTGTTTCTTGGGCGATATACCCACATGAATTCAACCCCTAATTTTGTCTGGATAACCTGGATGGTCTGCAGGGCTTGTGGCTGTTGGAACATCTCATTGCATCTTGCTAGTAACTTGGCCTGTGATAACCCTAGTTAGATAAAGTATCAAGCCGTACTTATTGCTTAGCCGTGAATGTTGGATGGAGTCTAACCAGTCCAAGCCTTGTCTTGTTCCAGTACCTGGCTACTTTGGAACATGATTGCTTATGCTTACCTTATCAATAACTGATTGGAAAAATTTCTCATCCTCTTGACATTTATTGCCCTATTTAGATTTCATGTCTTATTATTATCTTTCTTATTTTACGTTCTGATATGCTGGTTTTAGTTCTTAAGTGAAACCTCCTTTGTGGCAATTGCTCTTTCTGGGATCTGACCCAGCTGGTTTTGCATGGCCAGATATCGGAGCCGCTCCAGAGGATCTTCCTACCTTCCAGCCAGATGGTGACCACCAGGCGTAACCCTGGCAACGAGTGGGTTTTATTTTTGCTCACCCGCTCTATTGTAAAAGTATTTTTTGAGGCGTTTTGCCAACGAGCACGTTTTAGCTCGATTGTACTTTACTTACTGTCTGCCTACGGGCTGTAGCATGATTAACAAATCCTAGGGTTGATCATGTATGACTGACACTCTTGCTAGTCTTCACATTTTGTATGACTAGCTTCATGATCATCCAAATATGTAATATATGGGACGCCTTACTATTGTATATTTGGTGCTTTGACATCTTGTAACTGTTATTACTTGCTTGAGATTGAGACAATAGGCTTGTTCATGACCATAAGAGACTGATGGCTTGTAGTTAAACCCTCATGTATCTAGACAACCGTGACCGTATAGCGAAGTGGGTTGCACTTCAATATACGAAGCTGGCTGTGCCCGCCCCCGCTCTCCCGTATTCTGGTTCTGGGGCGTGACAGTGAGCATTCTTCTTTCTTGCCCTATCATTTCATTCAACTCAGGAACAACTATTTGAAGCCCCTTTTTCCAAACTCAATAAATCAACCGTAGCTAGTGCCTTAGAAATACCAAGTCCGTGACATCGTGCCTTACGTCAATTGGTATTCTGGATGAGACTACTGTTCAAGACACTTATATGACGGGCCTTAAGGTCGTAAAACCAAGTAATTTTGACAACCATTGAAAACGTAGGACAGTGCCTAGAAAAACTTCGATAGCCTATCATAACTCAGCCAAACTTAATCATGCAAAAACTTGACGAGCAAGGACTGCGTCAAGCCTTGGACGATGGGACGTACATGTTTTATGAAGCATTTATACGGGCGACACCTATGACTTCGGCTAACTCTTAGCTTGTGGCGAAGACCAACTTTTCCTTCTCCCAAGCCATAGGATGAAGGATCGAGTGTCATTTTTAAAGCACGCCGTACACCTACTCTAAGTCGACCATTGGACATTTTCGTATTCTAACTCAATTCGACCCATCGAGATTATTTCCTTATCTATGTGGATTCGTCTCTTTTATTATCAAGCCTTCTTGTGCAAGTTGAAAACATGCGATTTATTATGTGAAGGATAAGATGAGGCAGGTTCACCGAAACTATCCCACCTGAATGAGAGGTCGCCTCGATCGAGCGATGTTTTCGAGCAAGCCGTTACAAGGGTAAGTCCGAACGCTATCGGCATTTCGATTCCTCCGATTGACTGAGCGGGATGGGGCACTATACCCTCAACTCCCCATTAGTGCACTGGTTATTGGCCTCAGCGCGCCAACCCACCCTGCGCCCACCCCATCACCATCATCCCTGGCACACTCCTCGTCCGCACTTAACATCCTCGGTATCAACCCCTCTTCATCGCTCCTCATAGTAGCGCCTCTTCCCTCTGCGCTAATCCCCTTGGGGACCCAGCCTCTGTCGGATCCGTATTCGGCCTTACACCATCGACTCACGCACACTTATGCAGACTTGGTTAGGCCTGATTGGCTAACTAAGAACTCGCCGATCAGTACTGATGTCGAGCTCCCTTTACTCCTATACTCTTCCTCGCAAGACGTCCACGATATCTTGGTCCCGTTCTCCACCCAAGAAGCAGCCTCCCTGTCAAATACATTCTCCCATACTTTCATACTCAAATTCTCCACCGGTTGCCCGAAACTATCGCGTGTCCAAGAAGTTATGGCCAGCTGGGGTCTCATCTCTGATTACATGGTGGCCCCGATGGACCCCAAACACATCCTCCTGCACCTATCTTTCGTGGTCGACCACAAAAATGTCTGGACTAGAGGTACCGGCAGGATCAACTCTTACCTCATGAAAGTCGTCAAGTGGTCTTAGGATTTCAACACGAAGGAAGACTCGGCGATCATTTCCGCCTGGGTCACCCTTTCGAACCCATCGCTTATTCATGAAGGCAGTTAGCTATGTAGTTAAATAGACTAGAGAGTTAGATAGATTGAATAGACAGATAAAGGGATAGATATGAGTATGAAGAGGGCTCATGTGCCAATAGCAGGTTAATCCATTTGTAAGCTTGGGGCCTGTGATTCAGTGGAGTGACTGTATGTAGGACTCTTGGCTTGATAGTGTGGATATGTTGGTCTAAAACTTGGTTTCAGATGGGGAAGGTGTCACGACCCATACCCATTTTTTTTATAAACGGATACGAGACATGTCCAAGCCAGCCTACGCCGCTGTGTCGGCGGTAGAACGCTGTCACGGCCATGAAGATCAAAATCACAAATAATACTCATTCACAAAATTAATTTAATTTGCAATGATCACAAGTTTTACATTTACAGAAAATATAAACTTGTACAAATATTGGAATGACTACAACTCTGCTATCTAGCTAGTTTCTAGGCTTTTATCTGCAATTATCCCCGTATCTCCCATGCTAAGTGAATCCACGGCCAGCCTGAAAAATATGGTTTCCAGTCAGGAATAGAACGAGCACAATTCACTGAATGCAATTTCAAATAAAGAAAATGACTATAGAACAATGGTTAGACATCAATCATGAGTTTTAAAAATAAACAGTAAATACAGAAAACCAATAGCAAGTAAATAGACACAAAATACTTTCCCCAACTGTTAGAAATACCTTGATATGTGATCGGTCTGGGACACTACACCGCACGGTCTACGAGATCTACTTGTATGAAAGATAAACACTGTCTACGAGATCTACTTGCAGAAATTAAACAATGTCTACGAGATCTACTGCATAAAGTAATCAATGTCTACGAGATCTACTGCATAAAAGTAATCAATGTCTACGAGATCTACTGCATAAAAGTAAACGAGGTCTACGAGATCTACTGCATAAAAGAAATCAATGTCTACGAGATCTACTGCATAAAAGTAATCAATGTCTACGAGATCTACTGCATAAAAGAAAACGAGGTCTACGAGATCTACTGCATAAAAGAAATCAATGTCTACGAGATCTACTGCATAAAAGTAAACGAGGTCTACGGTCGGATCACATATCTTTGGTACTTCTCATTCCCGACTCAACAATTTATAATAGAGTATAAAAATCACATAACCAATGACCAATCAATAAAATATAGTAAAGATCAATATCGAAATGCAAACAATAAACTGTACTCGCCTAGGGTCCTCTGCTGGTGAAACCGACAATCTGAACCACTCAATGTGCCACAATAGTCAAAACCCGTACAACAGTTCCCGAAAGCTGAAATAAATATTACCAATGTTCTCAGAATAGTCAAATTAGCTAAGATTTCCTGTCCTTAAGTCCAATTCTGGACACAGGGGCAAAACGGTAATTTCGGGTCAAAACGATATCCGCCGTTGGACCCATTTTGTACTGAAAAGCGTGCCAGAGTCAACGGTCTCTAAAGTCGTCAAACTATATGTCTACGAATCCAGTTTTTCGATACGAACCCAACCGTATGTCCAAAGTTGGATTTTGGTGGGCCGTGCACAAAATCACCCGTCGAGTCGGACCGTGGGGCCCGCGAAACGGCGATCCAATCAACTATCTCAGAATCGGACCAAACTTGGCATACAGGACCAAAAAACGATACGGTCCTGCTGGCGTAAGTTTTATCACGATCCGATAAGTGTGCACAAAGTAATTAAGAAATTGGCAAAGTGCACGATACGGTGAATTTCGACGGATATGCATCAAATTCGTCGCGCACACGCGACCAATTTGAATTCCGTCAAAGCCCACACAACCACAAAATCGTTACGCAGCTTTCGATGCTTACGGTGCACGACCACGCCGCCCGAAATGGCGGGACGCACGTCGTGTGGAACAATTTTCTAGTTTTCAAAACAGGTTTTTGGGAAACTTCGGAATCCGATTTCTCGGCACGTAGTCGATGAAATCAAATTCCACAAAAAGGGATTCGAAGCCCTACATGTTGTCAATAAACGTCTTCTAATAGGTTTTCGAAATTATGCATGGTTTGGAAGATAAATAAATGCGAAGTAGGCTAATTCAACTGTTTTCTGTCCTGTTTTTAAACAGGTTTTTCGGCTATTTCAACTCAAATTTTCTCGAGTTTTGGATCGCTAGAATCTAAACTAATTGATAGGGATTAGAGAGGGTTAAATCAAGATCATACCAGAACTTACAGTTCATGAAACGATCGATCATACGTCGTGAAAATGCCTCGCGAAGTGGCCTCCTCGCTCTGCTAACACGCGCCTGTGCGCGGCTGAAACGCGCGCGTGGCCGGCCTCCGGCCAGCGACGGCTGTCCTCGGCGGCGCGCACGGCCAGGATGGGGTCGCCCATGGCTGGGGGTCGGCACGGCGTTAGGGTTTTTCGTGAATTTCCTCTTCTTTCTCGTGGATACGTAGCCGTGGAATAGTTCGACTCTCGCGTAGGTTCGGGTTTCCCAGTTTTCGTATATATGGGCATACATACGCTCGGGTTTCTCATTTGGGGGGGGCTCACTCGACTTGGCATTGGCTGTGGGTTCACAGGCCAAGGGCCTGGCTGAATGGTTTTTTGTGTATATCATTTATTTGTTTTTATTTTATTTATCAAATCATCTATATATATATATAGTTTCTATATATATGTATATATACACTCAAAATTTTTATATATCTAATAATACCATAAAATCCAAATAATTCATAATAATATATATATATAACTATGTATATCTACATTTATTTTCACTAGCTATATATACAAACTATATAAAATAGGTATATATATATATCTATATATAAAACTGTATATATATATATATATATATATATATATATATATATATATATATATATATATGTATATATATATATATATTATTATGAATATATATATATATATATATATATATATATATATATATATATATATATATATATATATATATATATATATTCATAATAATATATATATATATATATATATATATATATATATATATATATATATATATATATATATATATATATATATATGCACACACATTTATATACTATATAATCCAAAGGGTACAAAATGGTATACACAATCCTGAGATAGGTACTAATAGTAGTATACAATATTTACAGATTGTAATATATACATATATCCAATAATTTGTGTTACTAAAAATATTATAATAACACAATTTAAATTTATTAGCAACAATATCTATAAAAGTCCTAAAAATAATTCACTAACCATACAATCATATATATATAGGTATGTGTCTACATGGATGTCTTGGTCGCATTACATGACTTCATGGGCTTTGCATTGGGTTTGGGTCAAATATGAGCTAGTTTGGTACACCCGGGTTTTCAATAAACTTAAATAATATAATAAAACTAAATTAAATTATTTTATAGAGGTCAAGTCGTAACTTGGTCTGGTTTTCTTAGTTATATATATATATATATATATATATATATATATATATATATATATATATATATTCATAATAATATATATATATATATATATATATATATATATATATATATATATATATATATATATATATATATATATGCACACACATTTATATACTATATAATCCAAAGGGTACAAAATGGTATACACAATCCTGAGATAGGTACTAATAGTAGTATACAATATTTTACAGATTGTAATATATACATATATCCAATAATTTGTGTTACTAAAAATATTATAATAACACAATTTAAATTTATTAGCAACAATATCTATAAAAGTCCTAAAAATAATTCACTAACCATACAATCATATATATAGGTATGTGTCTACATGGATGTCTTGGTCGCATTACATGACTTCATGGGCTTTGCATTGGGTTTGGGTCAAATATGAGCTAGTTTGGTACACCCGGGTTTTCAATAAACTTAAATAATATAATAAAACTAAATTAAATTATTTTATAGAGGTCAAGTCGTAACTTGGTTTGGTTTTCTTAGTTAGGACATCACTATGGCTCGGCCTTCCCTATCCGGGCTAATACCCTATTCAAAGTATGCTATTGCACGGTCCGTGCTACGATTTCTAGTCGCCTAGTATTCCAAACTCCATCATGGCTAAGATCATCTATCCTTAATAATTAACTAAATTATTATTTATAAAATCTAAAAATTACTAATCGAATAAAATAAATAATAATAAAATAATTCTAATTTTTCGGGGAGGGGAGCTACAAATCTACCCACCTTAAAATAATTTCGCCCTCGAAATTCTAACTCATAACCATGCCTAAAATTCAAAAAAGAAATCTACCATTACCGTAATATCCTCAAAATTTAATTCCTCAAAAACAGTTTATATCATCCTCCTAGCCATTTTACAATTTCGAAACTCCGAGGACTTCTACCCACCTTTGGACACACTACTCTCTCAATGCTATGTCACTAAATTTTTAATTATCCAACTACTGCTAAAGTTAGCTACCAATAGATATCTACTGTATAGGACATCTGTAATCCTCTCCCACCTATCAAGCAACTTTAAATTTTAACAAGCAACAAATTTCACAAGTGGCTAAGGAATATTAGCAAACTCTAATAAGCATGATCCTTCGTCGCTCTGAAATAAGAAGGACGGGAAGATAAGGAAGAATAATCGAGGGCAATTATGAAGTTTCAAGAGCGGTAGAGGGTATCTTAATGATGTAGCTAGAAAGAAGGTTTATGAACCATTGACCTTATTTGCTAGAGTGGACTACTCTAGTCCAGTCACTTGCTAAGTCAACGAACCCTTCGTTTCTCAGAGGGTCTTGCAATCCATGCAATATAAAAATTCCGTTCTCGAAATTCTAAACATGTTCCATAATAGAACGGATTTTGAGAAATCAAGATTGTGATCTTTTTCGTGGTTATTTAAACACACGAGCAAGGGATATAAAATGTAATACAAGATCATATCGCGACCTCCAGGTAGATGGAATAAGGGTTACGAAAGGCTTCATATTCCGAGAGGGAAGACTACATAATAGGTACATGGACCTATTTCAACTAGTTCGGTTTTTTATATATATCTATCCCAAAAATAGTGATTTGTATGGATGGGTTTTACTGGGTTTCTGATTGGACATCAATCGTTGATTTGGATGAACCTCGGATTTCAGTCTCTATAGAAAGGTCAAGATCCCTATGATTACACTACTTCTACTAGGTTAGGGTAACCTAGAATAGGTTTCCACCCGAGTGGTCGAGCTAGTTGCCAGTCTGGTTGGTTAGCTAGGTCCCTAGAGTCCAAAAATGCATCTTCCGTGACTTTTGTGTTTTAGTAGCACGAGAAGGCACAATTGAGTGGCACACTGGTGACATGTGCGTAGTGGTTTCGAGTAGATCACCACAAATATTGGGTCGAATGAATTGAGTCAAGGTTGAGTCTCTAATTGTAATTGGGAAGTTTTTCGGTATTATGGTAAGGGTTACAGCTAGTCCTTTTTACCTGAAAGTTGTACCATAAAAAATTGGGTATAAGAGGACGTATTTGAGTGGGACATGGTATACCTAGATGAAGGTGGGCTCGTCTAGATCTTGCATATGCAGTTGGTTGGAAGATAACAGCTGGTCTCGTGCTCCGAATATTAATGACACGGCCGGGAACATAAAATGATCTAAATGGAAAGTGGAAGTCTATAGGGCACTAACTATCATTCTAATAAAAATTTGTTCTAATCAATCGGTGATCTTCGTATATCCTAAAAATTTTAGAAGGCTTACAGTCTACCCACCTTAGAAGTTAGGACATGGTCTTGGGAATAATGAGGTTAAGAGAATTTCAAAGTCCGAATATTGTACCTCGATTCTTGGTAATAAAGAATAAGGCACGGCGTAACGGAATACGGTAGATATGGTCAAGTCAAGGGTCGTTCCTCAATGATTGGAAAACGAGTGTGTACTACGGCGCATGGTCGATAAAATAGAATGACATACTCGTCCACCATAATCAAGAGTTATCGACGGGGTAACCAACTCTAAGGCACATCATAAGAAAAGAATTCTACTAGCTGAGCCGTGAATTTCTATTTGGGTTAAGCCTGCCAGACTATTGTCATAAGAGTTCTAGGGGTATGGCTTAAGGGTTGCTAGTTACCGCAAGCTCAAAGCAAATAATTAGAGGCTCACAACAATTAGTTTCTTGAGAATAGATAGTCTCATAGGTTGGCATTTTGACTAAGGGTAAAGCCCTAATCATTATCAAATTCAGATGACTAGAGGATTCCAATAGTAGTTTAAGGGTCGAGAGGAGAACGAATAACTCAACTACATGGCTGGCTGACGATAACTACCCTTGTGTATACAACTACCATAGCCATGAGGATACTCGATATCTCTCTGCCACTTACGAGCTTCTGTCTTTCCAAATCAGTGAAAGACAAAAACAATAAAGAGTTCAAGAAAGATGATACTAAATACAATCACGTGATCAAAGGCGAACATATAATTCAAGAGGAATTGTCAAGCAGTCGCGGATGAGATCCTAGATACCTATATATCTCCATCCACGTAGTGTAATTAAACGAATAGCGGACCAAATGCATCATGGTTGATTAGACCATAATACACTGATTCTGATTAGACAATAAGTTAGCAGGCGTCCCCACTAAACATATACCTCGAATCAAGCTCGAGAACAGAGTGAGCTTGCAAAACTAAGCTGTAACAACAGCGTTTCTTAAGATAGTCGAATACAATTATGCGAGATTTTTGAAAGAAAGCACAAGTAGTTCGAGTTTAGAGAGAATCAAAACTTACCTGGTGTTCTTGCTTATACAATCAATCCTACTATCTTCTATTCACAAGGACTACATAATGCTAGGTCAGGAGACATGCTACCCAACTTACAAAACTTCTACTAGTATCGGTTTTGGATCTTACGGGACTTACAGGGCACTTTCCTATCCTTTATAGCATCCGAAACTTGTAATCTCATTTGAAATCATTTTACCGAGAATTATACCTTGCCCGTATACTCGGGCTATGGTAAACCCTTGGTTTCGTAACTCAAATATGATACAAAGTCAAACACTTCTTAACTTTATTCAATATTGATTCAAGAGTAACTACGATCAAAGAGGACCACTAGCCATATTTCTAGCAATATTCTATAACCTATATTTCTTAAACTAATTTCAACTCTAGGGGTCGTATTTCGCCAGTGCGCTGCTGGCTGCAGTGAATCCATAGTCTCCAAAATTTGAATAAATGGCGGCAGTACGCTGCTATCCTGCCAGTATGAGTTAACTAACATTCCTTTTAACTACATCTGAAAAAGATCCATGAGCTCCTAGAGATTCAAACAAGTTGACCATGAAATAGAGCGTAAGCATTTGTCCTATTAGCCACAACCTTTAGAATAAAATATTGAACATGGAGGAAATAACTGAAGGAAAAAGGAATACAAATATTCTAGTATCTATTTCTTGTGTATTCACACCTTTGAGGAAAACTTTGAATCGAAACTAACTTGGGGTTTATCTATAGATAACATAAATATAATAACTCTTAGGGAAAAAATAGGAACTAAATAGACAATTTGACTAAGATATGAGAATGATATCTAAAGAGGAAAGGAGAAGGAATTGAATAATTTATCTAGGTAAGATCATCAATTCCAGGAAGATCTGTCTCTCCAAGTGAATAATCTATCTATATTGGACCATATCTTCCAATCAAGAGGTAATTGTGTACCTATGGGGATCTGACAAACTATCAAAATTAATAACTCCTTATCTAACTTCTATGGCCTAGACTACCCATCGGTAAATTTGTATAGGGGACTCCTAGTCCTAGTCATTCACTTAAATTAACTTAATCCTAATTCGTGAATGAGCATTTCCTTGTCGTAGGCTCGCAATAGTACAAGTACCATCACGAGTTCGCATGATTTGCAAAAACAGACCTGCATGGGCCACCACAAAAACTTGTCACAATCCGTACCCTTTTTTTTATAGACGGATACGAGACGTGTCCAAGCCAGCCTACGCCGCAGTGTCGGCCGTAGAACGCTGTCACGGCCATGAAGATCAAAATCACAAATAATGCTCATTCACAAAATTAATTTAATTTGCAATGATCACAAGTTTTATATTTATAGAAAATATAAACTTGTACAAATATTGGAATGACTACAACTCCGCTACCTAGCTAGTTTCTAGGCTTTTGTCTGCAATTACCCCCGTATCTCCCATGCTAAGTGAATCCACGGCTAGCCTGAAAAATATGGTTTCCAGTCAGGAATGGAACGAGCACAATTCACTGAATGCAATTTCAAATAAAGAAAATGACTATAGAACAATGGTTAGACATCAATCAATAGTTTTAAAAATAAACAGTAAATACGGAAAACCAATAGCAAGTAAATAGACACAAAATATATTCCCCAACTGTTAGAAATACCTTGATATGTGATCGGTCTGGGATACTACACCGTACGGTCTACGAGATCTACTTGCATGAAAGATAAATACTGTCTACGAGATCTACTTGCAAAAATTAAACAATGTCTACGAGATCTACTACATAAAGTAATCAATGTCTACGAGATCTACTGCATAAAAGTAAACGAGGTCTACGAGATCTACTGCATAAAAGAAATCAATGTCTACGAGATCTACTGCATAATAGTAATCAATGTCTATGAGATCTACTGCATAAAAGTAAACGAGGTCTACGAGATCTACTGCATAAAAGAAATCAATGTCTACGAGATCTACTGCATAAAAGTAAACGAGGTCTACGAGATCTACTGCATAAAAGAAATCAATGTCTACGAGATCTACTGTATAAAAGTAATCAATGTCTACGAGATCTACTGCATAAAAGTAAACGAGGTCTACGAGATCTACTGCATAAAAGAAATTAATATCTACGAGATCTACTGCATAAAAGTAAACGAGGTCTACGGTCGGATCACATATCTTTGGTACTTCTCATTCTCGACTCAACAATTTATAATAGAGTATAAAAATCACATAACCAATGACCAATCAATGAAATATAGTAAAGATCAATATCGAAATGCAAACAATAAACTGTACTCGCCTGGGGTCCTCTGTTGGTGAAACCGACAATCTGAACCACTCAATGTGCCACAAATAGTCAAAACCCGTACAACAGTTCCCGGAAGCTGAAATAAACATTACCAATGTTCTAAGAATAGTCAAATTAGCTAAGATTGCCTGTCCTTAAGTCCAATTCTGGACACAGGGACAAAATGGTAATTTTGGATCAAAACGGTGTCCGCCGTTGGACCCATTTTGCACCGAAAAGTGTGCTAGAGTCAACGGTCTCTAAAGTCGTCAAAATATGTCTACGGATCCATTTTTTTGATATGAACCCAACCGTATGTCCAAAGTTGGATTTCGGAGGGCCGTGCACAAAATCACCCGTCGAGTCAGACCGTGGGGCCCGTAAAACGGCAATCCAATCAACTATCTCAGAATCGGACTAAACTTGGTATACAGGACCAGAAAAATGATACGGTCCTGCTGGCACAAGTTTCGTCACGATCCGATGAGCGTGTACAAAGTAATTGAGAAATTTGTAAAGTGCACGATACGGTAAATTTCGACGGATACGCATCAAATTCGTCGCGCACACGCGACCAATTTGAATTCCGTCAAAGCCCACACGACCACAAAACCGTTATGCAGCTTTCGATGCTTACGGTGCGCGACCACGTCGCCCGTAATGGCGGGACGCACGTCGTGTGGAACAATTTTCTAGTTTTTAAAACAGGTTTTTGGGAAACTTCGGAATCCAATTTCTCGGCACGTAGTCGATGAAATCAAATTCTGCAAAAAGGGATTCGAAGCCCTACATGTTGTCAATATACGTCTTCTAATAGGTTTCCGAAATTATGCATGGTTTGGAAGATAGATAAATGCGAAGTAGGCTAATTCAACTGTTTTTCGTCCTATTTTTAAACAGGTTTTTCGACAATTTCAACTCAAATTTTCTCGAGTTTCGGATCGCTAGAATCTAAACTAATTGATAGGGATTAGAGAGGGTTAAATCAAGATCATACTAGAACTTACGGTTCACGAAACGATCGATCACACGTTGGAAAAACGCCTCGCGAAGTGGCCCCCTCGCTCTGCTAACACGCGCCTATGCGCGGCTGAAACGCGCGCGTGGCCAGCCTCCGGCCAGCGGTGGCTGCCCTCGGCGGCGCGCACGGCCAGGATGGGGTCGCCCATGGCTGGGGGTCGGCGCGGCATTAGGGTTTTTTGCGAATTTCCTCTTCTTTCTCGTGGATACGTAGCCGTGGAATAGTTCGGCTCTCGCGTAGGTTCGGGTTTCCTAGTTTTCGTATATATGGGCATACATACGCTCGGGTTTCTCGTTTAGGGGGGGCTCACTCGACTTGGCATTGGCTGTGGGTTCACAGGCCAAGGGCCTGGCTGAATGGTTTTTTGTGTATATCATTTATTTGTTTTCTTTTTATTTATGAAATCATCTCTCTATATATATATAGCTTCTATATATATGTATATATACACTCAAAATTTTAATATATATAATAATACCATAAAATCCAAACAATTCATAATAATATATATTTATACAACTATATATATCTACATTTATTTTCACTAGCTATATATACAAACTATATAAAATAGGTATATATATATATATATAAATATATATATATATATATATATATATATATATATATATATATATATATATATATATAATCCAAAGGGTACAAAATGGTATACACAATCCTGAGATAGGTACTAATAGTAGTATACAATATTTTACAGATTGTAATATATACATATATCCAATAATTTGTGTTACTAAAAATATTATAATAACACAATTTAAATTTATTAGCAACAATATCTATAAAAGTCCTAAAAATAATTCACTAACCATACAATTATATATATAGGTATGTGTCTACATGGATGTCTTGGTCACATTACATGACTTCATGGGCTTTGTATTGGGTTTGGGTCAAATATGAGCCAGTTTGGTACACCCGGGTTTTCAATAAACTTATATAACAAAACAAAATTAAATCATTTTATAGAGGTCAAGTCGTAACTTGGTCTGGTTTTCTTAGTTAAGACATCACTATGGCTCGGCCTTCCCTATCCGGGCTAATACCCTATTCAAAGTACGCCATTGCACGGTCCGTGCTACGATTTCTAGTCGCCTAGTATTCCAAAACTCCATCATGGCTAAGATCATCTATCCTTAATAATTAACTAAATTATTATTTATAAAATCTAAAAATCACCAATCGAATAAAATAAATAATAATAAAATAATTCTAATTTTTCGGGGAGGGGAGCTACAGAAGGAATGGGTCAGGATGCATTAGAGGGATTAGCTAAAGTGCCATGGCAGGGTAGGGGAAGGTTTGTCCCTGCAGTAATGAGACAACAGATGGACAGGGGACTAGCCCCTTTGTCTTGCACGGGCTGTAAGCCCACTTCCCAATTTTTTTTTAATTTTTAATTTTATTCGTTTATGATTAATTTTATGGCCATTATGAGTCATGCCAAAGCTTGTAGGTGGGCTATGACCATATTAAGGTCATATGACCTCTAGATAGCTTATATATGTAATATTTAGCTATTATATATTTTTCTACAATTTTTGGGTATTTGTAGGTATTTAATATTTAAGGTTTTATTATTTTTAAGGACTTTCAGGATTTACTGTAAGGTCATACGGGGGTATTTCGGGACCAAATAATTTTATTTGGGCTCTAAATGACTAAAAATATTTTCTAGAATTTTTTTAGATTTTTTATAATATTTTACAGGCTTTAAGAATTTACTGTGAGGTCACATTATGATATTTTATGTTAAAAATATTTTATTCAGATTTTAGACACTTAGAAATATTTTCTAGAATTTTCTAGAATTTTTCTGGATTTTTCTGCAATTTATTTTGATTTATTTGGACTTAAAATAATTTTTAAATGATTTTCTGAATTAAATAAATAATTACCCATTAATCCACCCGGAGGGGCCCACCTGTCGGCGCCCGCTACAGTAACTGCCTCTCTCTCTCCTATATATATGCATTGTTTATTCACAAACCCTAATTAATTATAGCCTCCTCCTTTTCGAGTTTGATCCCGGTGATTTCTTGACTTCCCGAGGCGATTGCCGTCAACTCGGACCTCATTTTTGCGTGCTGTTTTTTTTATTGGAAGCATATTGAGGTATAGTTTTTGAAATTAGAATTAATTTTCGTAATTTCTGAACCTAAATTTCTGGAAAATTCGTAGAGTGTCGGTTGTCCAAAATTTGATACGTTTCGGTGTTTTCGAGATTCCGGGAGAACCAGAAATCAAAATCACGATCTGTTTGAATTTTCGGAAAGCTAACACAGAGTTTTACGACATATATTTTTCCCAAAAATTATTTCGTTCATTTAGTATTTTAGTTTTTCTGTTGAACTCAGAATTGATCGGTTGATCACCGTTTTGGTCACGATTAGCCATAACGGCGATATCTTTTGACCAACGCGTGATTTTGTAGCACGGTCGATTCCAGCACACTTGTGGCACTGAAATCTACCAAGGTGCACTTTCAAAATCTAGATTTCATAACGTTTGACTAGATAGTCAATGGCACGTCTCGATTTGCGTGCCATGGTTTCTAAAATTGAGAAACAAGACTTTTGATGGCCAAACTTGCATGTTTCGATTATATTCAGATTATTATTAGGTTAAATTTGATTTTTAATTAAATTATTCCAGAATTAATTATTATTAGATTAGTAACCCAACTAGCCACTATAACATGAATTTAGAATTAGAACATTAGAATTGATTTGTGGTTTTCATGCACGGTTCATGGTGCGATATGTGTTATAGGTTGACAGCTTCTAGATCGACATTCCCTCATCCTCTACTTGTGACTACAGTTTGTGCAAGGATTCAGGCAAGTACAGTATTGCATTTATGTTTTAGTTCATTATAACGTTTACTCTATGGTTTTCTTGTTTGATATTCCGTTGAGTCATTGCTTGATATTCCATTGAGACACGATTGTGATACTATAGTTGTCATATCCTTCTTAGTGTATCATTGACCGTTATCGATTGTTAGAGAGTCGGGAGAGGAAATACTCGGTAAATACGTGAACAAACCCAATTACTATTACCGAATGATAGCTAAGTCATACACACCCACGTATGAGTTAGCCATACCAATTACTGAATGATAGCCATCGTATGATGTGCCGTATTAGCCCAACCGTTCACGTATTAAAAGGTATTTCACACACACATAGTGGTTCCTATTTTTCCTTTATCTAGTCCATTATCTTGTTAGTTCATATCTTGCTAGTTTACATCTTGCCAGTTTATATCTTTTTAGATCCCATCTTGCTAGTTCACATCTTGATCGTTCATACCTTGCTAGTACTAGTTCTTTATATACTCTTTGTCATTATTATTTCTCGCTTGTTCTAACTTATTTTGGACTAACAACAGTAATTGCAATATGGTTGTACTCTGCTCCTTTCCTGACTAGATCGTTGTTATAGGTGAGGTTGACATGCCTACTCTTGCGCTATGGACCATACGAGGTGGAGATAGGGACTCGAAGGCTAAACCATAGAAGACTAGTTAGTTGTGTGGTAGTTTTCTATAAATGTAAAAGCTTACATTCTTCTTCAAGTGTAAAACTTCTATATTTTATAAAGTTAATTTAGTTGTTGTGAATGAACAGTTAGTATTTATGAGCACTTTGTGTATTGTGGGCTAAACAGCGTACTACCGTCGATACCGCGGCGTAGGCTGGGCTTGGACACGTCTCGTATCCAAAAAGCGGGTGCGGATCGTGACAAGTTTTTGTGGTGGCCCATGCAGGTCAGTTTTCGCAAAAGATTACGAACTTGTGGTAGTACTTAAGTTAGTCGTACTACTGCAAGCCTGCGACTAAAAAAATTGCTCATTCACAATTAGGATTGATTTGATTTAGGAGAATGAATAGGACTAGGAGTCCCTTATTCAATTTGACCCTTGGATAGTTAAGATAGTTAAATAGGCCATGTGTTTTAGCCAATAATTTATTGAAGTCTCGGTATAGATAAATCGAAGAATTTTTTTAAGAGAATATGTTATTTTGTTTTGACATGCTGGTAGGATCCAAGGTGGGTAGAATATACGTTTGGTAAGTTAGGACTTCGTAGAATTCAATTCCTAATTTTGATCATTTTTTGTGCCATTTTATCTTTTGCCTTCTCTAAACCTCGTTTTATTTTCAAAACTATTTTGCGATCATTTTATTTTTTATTCCTAATCTTGGTTCAATTATATATATATTTAATTCAAGTCGTCTTCATTCATTTTGTGATCGTTTTGTTTTCAAAACTGATACTTTTACTCAAGAACAGATACTTATATTTTCTTATCATGATCGACTTATTTGAATTTATTGAAGTTCCTTTGAAATTCTTAAGGATATAGTTGAAATAATTTTTGATGACTTGCAATGGTAAGACAGATGCGCACTGTCCCCATTTATTTGAATTATGGAGACTGCGGCTTCACTGCAGTCAGAAGCGCACTAGCGTGGCATGATCCCTAAGTTAAAATAATTTCAAGTATGCGTAGGTTGTCAAATATTACTAAAACTATATTCTAGCTGTATTATTGATCTTTTGATTTATTATGTCAATATTGGGTAGAGTTGATAAAGTATTCGATAACATATTATACTTGAGTCATGACACCAAGGGTTCACGGCAGCCAAATATACACTGGCGAGGCATGGATTGTCGGTTAAATGACTTTGGATATAGTTATGAATTTCGAATATCATAGCGACTATATCTTTTATTGGCATACGACTATTAAATTTTTTTTTTTCAAATTTATTTGATGTCTTATTTCTTGTTACCACCTTCTCTACAACTAGTAGTTCTTTATTTCTTTCATATTTTTCTATTTTTGAATCATCATATTTTAAACCTATTTTGATTTCCTTCCACTATATTTCTAAAACGTATTTATATTTTGATTCTATATGCTTGATCAATTTTGATCATTCATCACATTATTTTCTTGAATATATTTTTTGTCGTGCTTATTCATATCGATTGGTCATGTCATATTTTGATGATATTCTTGGTTGTGCCTATTTGTATCTTTTGAAATTTCGAGGACGAAATTCTTCTAAGGTGGGTACATTTGTAAGCCCACTTCCCAATTTTTTTTTAAAATTTTAAATTTATTTGTTTATGATTAATTTTATGGCCATTATGAGTCATGCCAAAGCTTGTAGGTGGGCTATGACCATATTAAGGTCATATGACCTCTAGATAGCTTATATATGTAATATTTAGCTATTTTACATTTTTTTACAATTTTTGGATATTTGTAGGTATTTAATATTTAAGGTTTTATTATTTTTAAGGACTTTCAGGATTTACTGTAAGGTCATACGGGGGTATTTCGGGACCAAATATTTTTATTTGGGCTCTAAATGACTAAAAATATTTTCTAGAATATTTTAGATTTTTTTTTGGATTTTTTTATAATTTTTGGGAATTTTTATATAATTAAAACCTATAGAAATAATATTTTACAGGCTTTGGGAATTTACTGTGAGGTCAGATGATGATATTTTATGTTAATAATATTTTATTTAGATTCTAGACACTTAGAAATATTTTCTAGAATTTTCTAGAATTTTTCTGGATTTTTTTGCAATTTATTTTGATTTATTTGGACTTAAAATAATTTTTAAATGATTTTCTGAATTAAATAAATAATTACCCAATAATCCACCCGGGGGGCCCACCTGTCGTCGCCCGCTACAGTAACCGCCTCTCTCTCTCCTATATATATGCATTGTATATTCACAAACCCTAATTAATTATGGCCTCCTCCTTTTGGAGTTTGATCCCGGTGATTTCTCGACTTCCCGAGGCGATTGCCGTCAACTCGGACCTCATTTTCACGTGCCATTTTTTTGTTGGAAGCGTATTGAGGTATAGTTTCTGAATTACTAATTTATTTTCGTAATTTCTGAACCTAAATTTTTGGAAAATTCGTAGAGTGTCGGTTGTCCGAAACTTGATACATTTTGGTGTTTTCGAGATTCCGGGAGAACCAGAAATCGAAATCACGAACCGTTTGAAGTTTCGGAAAGCTAACACAGAGCTCTACAACATAAATTTTTCCCAAAAATTATTTCATTCATTTAGTATTTTAGTTTTTCTGTTGAACTCAGAATTGATCGGTTGATCACCGTTTTGGTCACGATTAGCCATAACGGCGATATCTTTTGACCAAAGCATGATTTTGTGGCACGGTCGATTCCATCGCACTTGTGGCACTAAAATCTACCAATATGCACTTTCAAAATCTAGAGTTCACAATGTTTGACTAGATGGTCAACGGCACGTCTCGATTTGCGTGCCATGGTTTTTAAAATTGAGAAACACGACTTTTGATGGCCAAACTTGCATGTTTAGATTATTTTCAGATTATTATTAGGTTAAATTAGATGTTTTAAGTAAATTATTCCTAAATTAATTATTATTAGATTAGTAACCCAACTAGCCACTATAACATGAATTTAGAATTAGAACATTAGAATTGATTTATGGTTTTCGTGCACGGTTCGTGGTGCGATATGTGTTATAGGTTGACAGCTTCTAGATCGGCATTCCCTCATCCTCTACTTGTGACTATGGTTTGTGCAAGGATTCAGGCAAGTACAGTATTGTATTTATGTTTTAGTTCATTATAATGTTTACTCTATGGTTTTCTTGTTTGATATTCCGTTGAGTCATTGCTTGATATTCCATTGAGACACTATTGTGACACTATAGTTATCATATCCTTCTTAGTGTATCATTGACCGTTATCGATTATTAGGGAGTCGGGAGAGGAAATACTCGGTAAAAACGTGAACAAACCCAATTATCGTTACTGAATGATAGCTAAGTCATACACACCCACGTATGAGTTAGCCATACCAATTACTGAATGATAGCCATCGTATGATGTGCCGTATTAGCCCAATCGTTCACGTATTTAAAGGTATTTCACACACACATAGTAGTTCCTATTTTTCCTTTATCTAGTACATTATCTTGTTAGTTCATATCTTGCTAGTTTACATCTTGCCAGTTATATCTTGTTAGATCCCATCTTACTAGTTCATATCTTGATCGTTCATACCTTGCTAGTACTAGTTCTTTATATACTCTTTGTCATTATTGTTTCTCGCTTGTTCTAACTTATTTTGGACTAACAACATTAATTGCAATATGATTGTACTCTGCTCCTTTCCTGACTGGATCGTTGTTATAGGTGAGGTTGACATGCCTACTCTTGCGCTAAGGACCATACGAGGGGGAGATAGAGACTCGAAGGCTAAACCATAGAAGACTAGTTAGTTGTGTGGTAGTTTTCTATAAATGTAAAAGCTTACATTCTTCTTCAAGTGTAAAACTTCTATATTTTGTAAAGTTAATTTAGTTGTTGTGAATGAGCAGTTAGTATTTATGAGCACTTTGTATATTGCGGGCTAAACAGCGTACTACCGCCGATACCGCGGCGTAGGCTAGGCTTGGACACGTCTCGTATCCAAAAAGCGGGTGCAGGTCGTGACACAGGCCCTTGGCCTAATGTGCAGTCAGGTTTAAGTATCTGAATATATAGGTAATAGAAGAAGCAAGAACAACAAAAGCAGTATAGTGTCTGGACATGGCAGGTATTGTGTAGGAAAGTACTATGGTGGGATGTCCTGGGTGATCAATAGAGGTGACACTGTTTTGGTGATTGGGTGTAGGCCATTGCTTGTACCAGTGAACAACAGGGGAAAAAATAAACCATGGAAGGTATGTGTACATGCACACATGAATACAAGTGTATGTGTGTCCAATAAATATTATATATACATGTGATTGTGTGCTAAACTGATCACTGAATGGATAGAAGGAGTGCAGTGAGAGAACATGTCTGGGTCATAAGTGTATATGTATGTTAGATAGGCATAGATAAGTGCCCTGCTGCACTGAACAACAAGTTAGAGGGGGTTTTCCTGTGTAGGTCTGGGCAAGATAGTATAGGGACTGATGTTAGTGCGTGGTCGTAGCCTACAAATAGGTAGTTCTCATAGAAATAAGGGTGTTAGTTAATAGGTTAGTGTAGTAATAAGATTATGGGTTTGGCTAATGTATGCATAAGGGTGCTTAGTGGGGCTGCCTGTTGTCACGGCCCGCACCCTAAGTAGGGGCACGAGCACGTGGGTACGTCCAGCCTACGCCGCAGAATCGACGGTAGAACGCTGTATAGGTCGTCTGTAACATACAACATCTAGACACAATATAAAGGTACCTGTCATCTCCGCACGGAGGTATATAAGGTCACAACTCAATCACAAGACATCTAAGGAAGATAGCACAAAATATGAAAGATATGATAGAAGAAAAATAACAGGAATAGATGCAAGATCCCACACAAGTTTAGATTTAAAAACATAACAAAAATCCAAAATAATATATATACTACAAGCCTGAAGTACTAGCTGGATCACAGTCCTGACAAGCCTATCTAACTAGTCTAAGCAGACGGTGCGTCCTCTAAGAGCACCGGCTCCTCGGAAATATCTAAGTCGTACTTGCCATCTATGTTGTAGCCATAGAAGGTCGAGCAGTCCGCCTCTAGATCATCTGTAAACGTCAACGGGGTTATCCTGTCAGGATATGAGCAAGCACACACTAACAGCAGTTCCATATAAATTGACAAATTCTATAAGAGATAATTATAATGAAAAACAAGATGAAATATCAAGACAGAAAATGTAAACAGGATATCATGTCATGGTATGAAATATAGGAATGTAGAATAGAACAGGGATATATGATGTATAAATGTAAACATAAACTGGTGCCATGAGATATTAGAGCGTTATGTGATCGGCTTGGGACGCATGATCAGGCTATTCCATTTGGCCCGGCTATCATAGAAAAATCTCAAAAAGGGTCAAGCCGGCCAACATGGAAAGCGAGCACAAGAAATATAAGATCTCGCTACACCCTACGTGTGGTGAGGGTGACGCAAGCACAAGAATAGTAACATGAGGGTATTGATCACATAACCTCTAATAACTTCCCATCCCCCAGTAGTATAATAGATCCGGATATGTCACGTCATGACACGGGATTCAAAAGCAGGGGTCCAGTCCACTCCCAAATCGGTGTCTATACAAGTACAGGAAAAACAAGATCGAACAATATACCAATATACCAGAAAAGTCCAGGAATAATATCTCATGACAGGATCCGACGTATACTATTCCATGAACCATCGTGTCGGGAATCAAGTAAGACACTACAACTGAATCAGATATAACAGATATCAAGACAATAAAAACTATCAGTGAATGTACTCGCCTGCGGTCCTGAGCTGTAAGTGAGAATAGATGCTCAAAGTGATGTCACAGACCTAAAGATGAGATATCATGAGTTAATTAGGATTTGACTGTGAATGACATGATATTCTAGTCATGCTATGCAATCTAGGTCAATCTTAGTCAAGCTAAGTCAAACAAAGTCAAAATGGGTCACACTAGGTCAAACTAAGTCAAATAAAGTCAAACTAGGTCAAGGGTTGACTTAAAGTTGACTTTTGGTCAACTGGTCAACTCTGTTCTAGTCCCATCTAGGTCAAACTATGCTGAAGGTTGACTCACAGTTGACTTTTGGTCAACTGGTTAACTCTGGTCAATTTCTAGTCAAATCTAGGCTAAGTGTTGACTTTTGGTTGACTATGAGTCAAAATAGTCAAACTCGGTCAACGGGGGTCAACACTAGACTAAGTATCCTGTTCCTAACATTTACCTACCAAGATATTTTATATCTTGGTTAAATTGGTATCCCGATACCAATATCTTGGTTTGGGTCCAATACCTTATCTTGGGTAAACCCTTATCTTAGAGGTAAACCAATGACTTAACCTCTTCCTTAGTATCTAGGCACCCCTCTACCTTAACATGGTATCCTAATACCTTAACCTTGTATCTTGATACTAAACTTTGGTATCTTGATACCTTAACTAGAAGGTATCACAAATACCTTACCTAGAAACAAGGTAAACTTCATTTACCTTGATAAGGTAAATCAATACCTTAAGATACTAACTTTAGTATCTTAAGATATAAGATACCTTAACCAAACTATCTAACTTACTATCTAACATCTAACTTTATCATCTATACTAACTAAAATACTAAATCCTAGATATCTTAACTATCTATGATACCCAAACTCTAACATATAGGATAATAACATCTACTGTAACATATACATATCCTAACATAGAACTAACCTGTGAAACTAACATCTAACATCTCATTTAACCCTCTCACATAACATCTAATCTAACCCCTCCTAGAGTCGCACACACACACACACATATAAACATATATATAGTGTATATATAGGGGGTAAATGGGGGTCATAGGGCTGCTGTAACAAACATCTACTATAACAAGTAGCTACTGCTGCTGCCCTGGCTGGAAGTGGACAGCAGCCTTGTGCTGCTACTGCTGCTGTGGTTGGCTGCTGTTTTGGGGCAGCCACCCCCTTTTATCTCACCTCCTCTCCTCTCTTCTACTCTCCCTTCTCCTCTACTTAACACTCAACTGTCTCTCACTCTCTTCACACAACAACACACATGCTAAAACAACCGCACACACACTAAAAACTAAACTCACACATTCTCAAAACACAACTCCCCCTCTTCCTCACAACACATAACCACACACACTCTCTAAAGCACAACACAAATCCTTCTTTCCTCTTCTAATAAAAACACACCAATAACACAACCATTATCCCCCCCTCTCTAAACACAACACACACATCTAAACACATGTAAACATATACCTATATGTTCAAAACAGTCCATTTAGAAAAATAACATAAAATTGACATGTTGAAGCTAAAATGAGACATGTAGGCAAAACCAAAATGATTCAACCATGGGCATACAAATGAAACTTGCTCTAACCATCATAACTAACATTAATCCACTCTCTAACATGTCTAAAACTGAAATTAAAACACATTAAAGCCTATTAGACATTAAATCAAACATATGGAGTGCCTCCTCTTGGAAACTCTCCATAGGGACACCAAAACTACCCCAACTTCCTAGAGAGGACTCATGAGAGCCTCTAAAACCATACTAATGGTGGTTTATTCATGGGGGTGGTCCTAATGAATGCAAATCTATTTAAAATGGAAAGGAAATCAATTTAGAGAGATGGTTATACCTATTGGGAGTTGGATCCCAATGATACTCTCAAATGGACACGTCTCCGACATGAAAACTCCTTGAGATTGGACACCCTTCCTTGCTCCTTGCTCCAAAGCCTTGCTAGCACCTTCTTCTTGGTAGATTAGGTGAAATGGAGGGAGATTGGATGGCTTTGAGAGATCAAAACCTAGAGAGAAGCTCTCAAGTTTTGGGGAAGGACTAAAATAGGAAAGAAGCAGGTAACTATCAAATGAAATGGAGAGAGAGACTAACCCTAACTGGCCGGCCCCTATAGCCCTCTCTAGCCCCATTTGAAAAAGTCCAATTTGCCCCTTCTTGGTCTCCTTTGGGTCAACTTAAATCATGTGAGAGTTTGGGGTCAACAGGGTCAAGTTCTAATCTCCTAATGAACCATTTAAGTCACGTGGGATTAGACTAATTAGTGGGATTTGTGGGCCATGTGTAAGTAATATTTGGGTCCCGACTAGAGTCTAAGCTTAAGGTACCCGGGTCTCCGATGCAAGTCGGAACGAGATAAAATTCGAACCCGACTTAAATAATCCCCAAATAACATTATTAATAAATAAATAATTCCAAAGTAGCAGAAAATGAAAAATGACCATTTTACCCTTATTTATGAAAACTGGGAGTTACAAATCTACTCCCTTAAAAAAATTTTGTCCTCGAGGAAATAGATGCATGCTTTACTTCTGTCGGATATGAACTGCTAAATTACCCTAAGGCAACGAAAAAGATCACTTTTAATAATATTCTATATCATGATTCCTATTGTTGTCTTCTTAGGTGAGTTGGGCCAGTACTACTCGCTAGTACATTGATGATGTACTGACCTACATTATGGGCAATATTTCAGGTGCTCGTGCATGGGCGAAATCATTTGATCAGTGCTTGGCATTGATGAATCAGATGGGTGTACAGAAGCTCTTCTTACAAGACGATGTCTTCTGCTATACAGGATATAATATATGGAACAGTGTAACTCAGTTGTACCAGTGAGATTGTAGCCAAATCGGCAAGTTCATTGTAAGCAAAGTCGGCATATTGAGTTGTAGCCTAAATGACAAGTATATATTCAGTTGGCTATTCAAGAGTCTTATAATCTGTTGTAAACTCTGTATTCTGCTGCAAGTCTTGTAATCATTTAAAATAATCAATAAAAAGATATATTTCAAATATTTTGTGTGACTTCAATTTGTCTGCTTGGTTTTGCTGCGCTGTCGTTGTTTTCTGAGAAATACCAAGAACTTTAATGGTTTTACCTTGTACAAGTGCAATCTAGACTTGTACGACATCACGTCAAGTGGCTAGTTTTCGATCCTCCGGGATCGGGGAGTGACATAATGGTATCAGAGCATGGCTTTACGTCCTTAGATTGTTATTCGATTTGTTTCAAATCAATGTTGCTCCTAAGATGATTCAAAGCTGCTTCTACAATGATTCAAATATTGCTTCCACGATTACTCAAAGTTGCTTCCGCGATGAATCAAAGTTTCTTTCGCGAATACTCAAAGTTGCGTCCATGATGAATCAAAGTTGCCTCTACGATGACTCAAAGTCCTTCCGCGATTATTTCGTGTTGCTTCCAAATTATTCTAAGTTGCTCCCTTGACTGAAAATTCGTTGATCCTCTTGGCTGCTCACTGGGTGTTCCATACAATAAGTCTAAATATGTAGGCTATGATAAGTGTGCTTATTGAATTCTTAATGATACCAAAATGAATTACAATGATACGATATGATAATAAGTTGGTAATACTTGCTTGATATATTCGGTGAGGCCGGGATTCATAGAAGTCGATTGTTATGCAGCAATCAGCAGTGGGTGATGGCATGGTATATTGGAACATAAATTGTTCATGACTTAAGTGAATGTGAATCGACAGAATTTTGAGTTGGCTTATGTGTTGGCTTGGTTATGTTTCAGATGCGAGGGAAATCAGTTGGTATTGTGGTCAGCAGAACCACTGCGGGATGGATAGTCCAGAATGGACGATGGTTTCGTACGACGGAGGAATATTATGTCGAGTATGGCTTGAGCTCTGAGTGGTATATGGCTATACCCTCTCAGTGATTAGATGACCCTTGATACTGTTCATAGTCGGTGATGCTTTACCTGTAAGGTATTGGGTATATCGAATCGTAACTGGAATTGCGATTGATACACGACGGCTAGGCGTGTCCCTTGATAATTATGTTATGATAACTCGTTACGAGTTGTGATGGTTAGCATTATGTTGGATAATGGGTATTAGAAATATGAATGAATGTCTTGGTTGGGAATGATACAAATTATAGATTCATGCGATGACTTGAATCAGTTGGGTAAAATGATTGTAGGCTCAGTAACGATGGTGGAATATTGCTATCAAAAGATTTTAGGAGAGCAAATATAGACCGAATATAGAATGATGTTGGAATTAAGTAAATGAAATTGCGTGTTGGACATCGACAAGTTGATGGTGATGTTCGGCGCTTATCGGAATGTTACAAATGATTTAGAAGATGCAGAAAGTTGTATCAGCAATCAAAAATTTAGAGAATGGATTTGAGGAAATAGATGGCTATGCACGTTGTGCAGTTGTGCTTGTGACAATTAGACGTGTCCCGAATCAACAAGTTATGGCCCTTGATTATCTTGAGGCATAGAGAAATAAACAACTGTCCTTTGATGCATGAAAGAGTAAATGTTCCTTATGAGACTCTGATGGCTGGAATACAAATTATGCATTATTATGTTATAGACCCTGTCGGTAAATGATGTTGTTGCATGAATAACGTATTTGGGTGGAACACTGGATTATTGGATTATGACTTAGCCAAATGAGTTATATCATATCCACTAAATGACCGATATGCAGATGCTAGATGATTGGTAACATAGTGAATTGATTGATACATGAATAGTAAAATCTTCTTATGGAATCATAAGGAGATGATGCAAAATGAATATTGATGGTTAACGTGAATTGCTAAGAGGTGACCGTGTTGGGTGCTAGCAAAAATTTATAAATGATGCTTTCGGAAGAAATACAATTATATAGTTGCCTTATTGATTGACTAAAGAGTATAGACCGTATCGTTGAACTAGAATGTGGGAAATAAATATATCGCGAAGAGACCATAGGAAAGAAATCGTAAATGATAGACCACTGAGGTAGAAATATTGGATTATGACTCGGAATAGCTGGCTCGTTTGAATAGACACAATTGAGTACGATATGAGAATATAAGTCAGATTGAATAAGTGATGCTGCGTCTATACAAGTAAAAAGTGAAACATTTGGATCGTAGATTGATAAAGTTGTATATGACGGTTTTGAGATTGACCCATAAGAATTGTCGGATGGATTTTTGTCGGTTGTGGGTAAGTCTAGAACGACTTTGTTTGGTATGACCCGAGGATAAGTACGGGTAGATAGGCTTGACCCTAGAGTGTCGGTTGGTTGCCTAAGTTTCAGATTTGTTGGCTATATGTTTTAGTTGTTCGTATTGGGAATAAGTTCACAAGATTGGGGTGGTATCCAATGTCCCTAAGATTGGTCGGATCATAGATTATCCTAGAGTCCCTATGATAAGAATTAGTTGTCTCTAAAATCTGAGATAGATATGTCCCTATAGCTATCCATCTCATATGAGTTAGCTAGATGTCTGGTTTAGCTTTGAATAGCTGACCATAGAGACTTGGCCGATGGCTAAGTTATTTGTTGCAGACCCTTAGGATGTCTCTATTGATGTTGCGTGGGTATTATCGGAATGAGTGAGATATGTCGGGAAGTAAACTTCAGAATGGAATGAAGATTAGAAAATCCGATGTTACAATGTTGGATGCGATGACGGATCAAGTTGGTTTCGGAACTTAGTTGCCTATATTCTGAATGTTGGAAATTGTTAGAAATGGTTGGATTTTGGTTGGTTGAATCATATTGAGATGCTTAAATTGATGGTAGTGCCTTGAGACAGTCGAAATAAATTTATTGATGGATAATCAGATTAGAATTGGAGGGAAAAGTGTAATGACGGAATGAGGTAGTGCATGTAGTCGAGATCGACGAGGGCGAATTATGGTTATACGAGATGCTCAAGAGAAATTGCTAACATTGGGAATAAAGTTATACCTGCAGCTCGTTCGTTTTCTCTATCACTGAACTTGGTTGAAATACATGTATTTTTGGGACGCCTAAAATATGTGTATGATTCCAACTAAGTGGTACGCTGAATTCAAACGAAGCCACATGAGAGGAATTATAATGTGCTAAGTGTTGGCCCATTGATCATGGTCAAACCTGATTTTAGTAATTGATCAAACTCTGTCTCAATATAAATGTAAGTCAACTCAGATGTTTACCTACGATGTTTTGGACACTGCTCAATAATGGATATCAACAATGTTCAAGACTGAAGCTGTTTGCCTTCAGAATGTACTTCCTATTAAGCAATATAATTTTTCATTTTATTGAGTCTAGGAATACATTGTACACCGAGTCGTACTGGCAAATAGGCTATCCGAAAACATTTTTCAAAACCATCCTATTCTTTTACAAATGACCCACGTTTTTGAAAAATATTCTTCTTACAAAAAGCTTCTTAAGGATTGTTCAAAAAGCTAAAATTTTATTTTCTCCAAAAATGAACTGACAGAACCCCATGAGAACTCGGGCCGAGTTCGGCCAGAGTTTGGCCATTTGGAACGTTAGTGAACGTTGGATTTTTGAACTTGGTCATCCTTCAGTTATGGTTTGTTACAAAGAGTTCTGTCCGAATTCTGCCCGAATTCTGTCAGAGTTCTGTCTTCGAAAAAACTATAAATAGAGAAGTATTTCGATCATTTCAAATCACCAATTCACTTTCAATCTCTTCTCTTCCTGAGCTTACATTCTTCCAAAGAGTTCTTAAAAGCTTTCATTTTCAAATTCCAAGCCAGTTATAATCCTCTAGTCGATTTGCCAGTACGGTACGGTCTAAAAGTTTCATAGCGATTATAATCAGAGGCTTGATAGAAGATTCAACTCTTCACAATTGAAGTTGGTCAAGTTCTTCATATCAAAGCTCGCGTCTGTAGAAGTTGCAAGGACTTCGTATGAAAACTTGCAGGATTTTCCAATAGTGGATTCAACTGGAAGCTAGAGTTCTTCCGACTGGACTGGTCCTCACAAGAGGGAAACCAGTATAAATCTTGGTGTTTGCGTTTGCCTTCTGATCACTTTTAAATTCTGTCATTTACTTTTTGTGATTTTTATTATATCTGTGATCTAACCGCTAACAAGTTTTTAATTAGCAATATTTCGCTGCCTACTCTATTTACCCCCCTCTAGAGTATTCTGCTTTACATTTTCGTTCATACAATTGGTATCAGAGCGGGTTATATAGGTAAAGCAAGGTAAAATTGCAGTTATATTCAATTTTTATATAGATCACAGTATTACACATGGCAACTGTGAAATTCACAAGTAAAGGCCAAGCCACAAATAGACCTCCACTGTTTGACGGCACAAACTACACTTATTGGAAAACACGTATGAGTTTCTTTCTGAAATCTATTGATTTTGACTTATGGTCTATGGTATTGATGGCTATAAAAAGCCACCTCGTATAAATGTTGATGGAGTTTTAGCTGAAAAACCCCCTGACAAATATACAGAAGAAGAAAAGAAAAAGGCCAGTCTTGACGCACGTGCTATTAACGCTTTATGTTGTGCTTTAGACAGAACTAAATTCAACAGGGTGTCTACTTGCACAACATCAAATGAAGTGTGAAAACTTCTCAAAGTAACCCGCGAAGGAATAACCCAAGTAAAGGAGTCAAAGATCAGCAGACTTACTCAGGAGTATGAGGCGTTCAAAATGAAGCTAAGTGAATCAGTCACTCAGATGTTTACAAGATTTTTGGATATTATAAATCCTCTGTCCTCACTAGGCAAGAATTACAGTAACCATGAGAAGATTCGTAAACTTCTACGAGCCCTTACAAAGAACTGGATTCCAAAGGCTACATCAATCATTGAAGGGAACAACCTCTCGACAATGTCTCTAGAAACACTCATAGGTAAGCTACTCACTCACGAGTTAGAACTTCAAGACTTTGAAGATGCTACACCAAAGGAAAAGTCAGAGAAGACGATCGCTCTCAAGGCTCAACATAGAAGAACCATCGAAGATGATTCCGACGACAGCGACTCCGACTCTGAAGATCAAGCTCTTCTGGTAAGAAAGTTCAAGAAGTTCATGAGATTTAACAGAAGAACAAAGGACAGCAAAGACAACAACAACAACGAGGAAGATCCTATTTGCTACAGATACAAGAAGAAAGGACACATAAAGAAAGATTGTCCATCAGCATCATCATCAAAGAAAAACAACAAATATGACAAAGGCTACCTGAAGAAATCAACATCAAAAAAGTATGCCAACACAAGCATATGGCATGAAAGTGAAGCCAGCGACTCAGAAGATGAACAATCAGATGACGCTGCAAATGTGTGCTTGATGGCTTGCGATCAGGTAATCACTAATCCTCTATTTGATCCTTATGATGATTTCACCTTTGAGCAACTAGGAGAGGCTTTCAGTGAACTGTTAGATGATTACAGGAAACTGTATAGTAAATATGAAACCTCTAAGAAGGTACTCAAAGAGTACAAAGGTAAAATAGGAAGACTTACCGACCTACTAGATCAGGTTAGAGATAATGACTCTTCAAATGAGTCTGGTGAGCTTTTTTCTATTAAATTGTTATTACACGAGACTGTTAAGCTATCCGAAAAAAAAGACCAAACTATTATCCAGTTAAAGGAAGACCTATCTAAGGAGAGAAAGAGTCCCAGTGTGTACAGGTCAGATTAGATTCACTCACATCTGACTATACTAGATTATATAACACTTCCAAAAAGTTGGAAATTAGTTTAGGAAAATGGCCTGAAGTTGCTGCTTCCTATTCTAACACGTGTCAATTACCGAATCATCAGAACACGCCCAATACTGTTAAACCAAACCATACCAAGACTATGCCCAAGAAGACTAATAGGCATGCATTCTTCTATACTAGGAAACCAAAACCTACCAATCATGCACCTTACACTACTTTCAACACTCAACATGCTAAATGTCATTATTGTGGCCTTATTGGTCATATATCTTCTGCATGTAGAATCAAAATGTTAGTTGATTTAAATATTTATGCATGGATACCAAAAACTAACCAGTCAGGACCCTACAAGAAATGGGTACCAAAAGTTTTATCTGTAAATTGTTTTGTAGGTGGGACGCCCTTCACATACTAGGAGCAAATGGATCCTCGACAGCGGTTGCTCACAGCACATGACCGGTGATGCTTTATTATTTGCAACAGTATCGAAGAGGAATAAAGAATGATACGTCTCCTTCGGTAATAATTTGAGAGGGTACATAATCGGTATCGGTAAAATTGGTAAGGCTCCCTATCCAGTGATCAAAGATGTTTGTCTTGTTACCGAGTTAAAATATAATCTTTTCAGTATAAGCCATTTAGCTGATCACGGTTATGGCATTAACTTCGTAAAAGGTAAATGTACTATTATTGATAGTTCAACTGGTAGTACTATATTTGAAGGTATTAGGGAAGACAATATATATGTATTCTATTTGTTAGAAGATGCTAACACAGCAGGTAGATGTTTGATGGCCAAAAGTATTGAGAGTCAACTATGGCATATGAGACTCGGTCATGCAAACATGGATACAATTTCAAGAATATCTACGAAGAAGTTGGTACGCGGCTTACCAGATATTTCTTTCAAGAAGGATACAGTATGTAGTGAATGTGAAAAGAACAAAGCTACTAAATCTGCATTCAAATCCAAGAACGCTGTAAGTACCACTTGACCTTTACAATTATTGCATATGAACTTATTTGGACCCAGCAGAATTGCTAGTCTAGGTGCTAAGTTATATGCATTTGTCATTATAGATGACTTCTCTAGATATATATGGGTTTATTTTCTTACACGCAAGAATGATGCATTATCAGAATTCGTCACCTTTTGTAAGAAAGTACAGAATGAAAAAGGGTTCATGATTACTCGCATTCGTAGTGATCATGGCAGCGAATTTGAGAATGCAGAATTTAAACAATTGTGTGACACACACGGTTATCTACATGAATTCTCTTGCCCTAGGACTCCACAACAAAATGGAGTTGTGGAACGTAAGAACAGAACTCTATCTGAAATGGCTAGAGTTATGTTAAACCAGTTTAGTCTACCTAGATATTTATGGGCTGAAGCTGTAAATACAGCTTGCTATATTCTCAATAGGGTTCTAATTTGACCTATATCGAAGAAGACTCCCTATAAATTATGGTTTGATAGAACACCAAATATTTCTTATTTCAAAATCTTTGGTTGTAAATGTTTTATTCTTAATACCAAAGATAATTTGAGTAAATTTGATGAAAAGGCCGATGAAGGTATATTTTTAGGTTATGCAGCAAAGAGCAAAGGATATAGAGTCTTCAACAAAAGAACCATGATCATTAAAGAATCTATCAACGTCAAGTTTGATGAGCTAAATCAACACATAGACGATGATGACAATGAAGACATAATCACACCAAGTACATCCACTGCAAAACCTTCACACAAAGATACAGAACCATCACATCAGGCATCAGATGAACCTCCAAGCAAAGAAGCCGGAACTAGCAATCCTGAGACTACACCAAAAGAGATGAGATTCTTGGCTAGTCATCCAAAGGACTTGGTAATTGGTGAGATTACCAAGGGTGTAAGTACTCGTTCTTCTAATAAAGATATAGCTTCTTGTGTTGCTTTTGTCTCGCAGTTTGAACCAAAAAATATTGATGAAGCATGTAGTGATAATTTTTGGTTAGATGCTACAGTTTGAACGGAATCAAGTTTGGGAACTTGTTTCCAAGACTATTGATCATCCGGTCATTGGCACCCGATGGGTATTACGAAATAAACTGAACGACAATGGTTTAGTGACTCGTAATAAGGCTCGACTCGTAGCTCAATGATACAATCAGGAAGAAGGTATCGACTACGATGAGACTTATGCCCCAGTTGCGAGATTAGAATCCATTCGCATGTTATGTGCATTTGCATATTTTCATAATTTTAAGTTATTTCAAATGGATGTCAAAAGCGCATTTTTAAATGGTTTTATAAAAGAAGAGGTTTATGTAGCTCAACCACCCGGTTTTACTGGTTTCAAATTTCCTGAATATATTTTCAAGTTGAAGAAGGCTTTATACGGTTTGAAACAAGCCCCTCGTGCTTGGTACGATCGTCTAAGCACTTTTCTACTTGATAACGACTTTTCAAAGGGAAAGGTTGACACTACTTTGTTTATAAAGTCTTTGAATAATGATATTCTTTTGATTCAAGTCTATGTAGATGATATTATCTTTAGATCTACTGATGAATCTCTTTGTCAAGAATTTTTAAAGTGTATGCAGAATGAGTTTGAGATGAGCATTATGGGAGAGCTGAAATTCTTTCTCGGACTGCAAATCAAACAAACCAACAATGGGACGTTCATAAATCAAGCTAAGTACACAAAGGATCTATTGAAGAAGTTCGACATGGAAACAACAAAACCACTTAGCACTCCAATGGCGACTTCAACCAAGCTTGATATTGATGAACAAGGCAAACCTGTCGACATACGTAAGTATCGAGGTATGATCGATAGCTTACTATATTTGACTGCTAGTCGACCAGACATTATGTTTAGTGTTTGCTTATGTGCACAGTTAAGCGTATCTTCCAATACCTTAAAGGTACTTCTTCTGTCGGCTTATGGTATCCCAAAACCACGTCGTTTGACCTAACCGGTTATTCCGATGCTGATTTTGCTGGATGCAAAGTAGATAGAAAAAGCACTAGCGGCACATGTCATTTCCTAGGAAAAGCTCTAGTCTCTTGGTTTAGTAAAAAGCAAAATTCTGTTGCATTATCAACAACCGAGGCTGAGTATATCGCCGCAGGACGTTGTTGTGCACAAATTTTGTGGATAAAACAAACCTTAGAAGACTATGGATTGCATTTTTCACACATACCCATTTTCTGTGATAACACTAGTTCTATTAATTTGACTAAAAATCTTGTATGTCATTCTCGTACTAAATATATCGAGATTCGACATCATTTTCTTAGAGATCATCAACAAAATGGAGATATAGACCTTGTATACATAGACACACGAATCAATTAGCGGATATACTCACAAAACCTTTAGCGGAAGATCGTTTCAACTATTTACGTCGAGAATTAAGAATTTTAGATATCAATAATATTAATTAATTTTGTTTTATTAATTATTTATTCGATACTCATAAACTGTTTTCGAGACAAGCCTAAAAAGAGTCTGTCTGTCATCACGACTACGGTCGAAGCGAAGCGGTATTTAAGAGTTCCCCGGTGAACCTCCGTTAGCTGGGACAGTACTCCTACAACTAATCTGAGACAGATGCTGTGTAAAGAATATTAATTTGTAAAATAATATTAATTATATTACTTTGAGATTTAAAATTACTAAACTTTGAATTAAGCATTTGAAACAAATTAATGAAAAAGAATGTGGCCTCATTTGAATTTTTATATATATATATAGCCAGGCAACCCTTGGCGAATTCGGCCCGAGTTCGGTCCGAATTCGGCCAGAGTTCGGCTGGGTATTTATATATACCAGCACCAACCCAAGCCTTCCTTCTTCTTCATTCTTTCCCACATCCTCATAACAGCAGCAACGCGCCTCCGAAACCCTAGCTTCTTCTCCCTCATTGTTCTTCCAATCCTTGTGGAGTTTCTTGTCAAAACTTTGGATTCGTGCGGAGAACGTCATCCTCTACAACATATCCAACTCTTAGAAGGTATAATCCCTTCTTTCCTCCACTTTTTCAATACTTAGGATTTTTAGAAATTTTTGGGAAAGAATGCCTAAGTTCAATTCCTTCAAGAGGAAGAAGACCAATGCTAGTAAAGAGGCATCGTCTTCAGATCCGCATACGGATTGCCACTTTTCTCCAGTCCAATCGGATGATGGTACGTCGGATGAGTTTTACTTTAAAAATTCCAATCAAGCTTTATTGTGGTACGCCGATTTTATCATGCGTACTATTTGCACCGGATCACCGATTAAGTGTACTGTCTTTTCAGATCACCGCCCTTATTTTGAGGCATTAGGGTTACAATATTTTGTCACCTTACAATTCCCCATTGCCACTAATGCCATTAGATTATTCTATTGTAATTTTGTGTTAGATACTTTTACAGCAAGGACACGTGTCGGAGGAATTGATATCGAATTCACTGATGAAACGTTAGCCGAAATCCTTGGTATCCCAAACAAAGGTGCCCCGCTCGATGACATCACTGATTTTGATTTCCCCGATGGCACGATACTCGTTAGTTTCAAGAATAAACTTTGTGCGCCCGTACGCGTTCTTCCTGGAAAGTTCAAGGCTAATAACTTGAACTTGTTTAACTACGAATTACATCGCATCATCTATTTCACCTTACTTCCAAAATCTACTTCTAAAGATGATGTCACTGCACTTGAGCTTTCTGCTCTCTATCATATTCTTAAGGGAATTCCTTTTTCTGCCCCTAAGACTATCATTCAGATGATGGGTAGATGTCGCGGGAGAGACCGCAACCTATCTTATGCGATGCTTATTCCTCGCATGTTTCAGAGATTTGATATTGATTTATCTACTTGTGCTGTCGACCCCGAGCCCAAGTTTCTCAAACTCTCTCGTCGCAGCATTGCATCTGTTCCTCCACCTAATTCACCTACTCCCACTGCTCCCACAGCACATGTTCCTCCTCATTCTTACCGTATGACATTTGAGGGTATCCATCAGCACTTATCAGATCTCCAGTCTTTTTATGTTGAGACCTCTAGGGAATACGAGTTCCGTGATGTGACTCGGTTCTAGACGATTGCCAACTCCTTCGTCGATCTGAGGTTTGCACAGACGGATTATTCTGCTAGCTCTCTACCTCGAGACCCTTCTGTTTCTGGCTTCCACATTAACGACGAGGCGGTTCACTCTCTGTTCTAGCCAGGGAACGCTTATGATTGGTATCGTACCGCTGGCGCCACTCCTCGTACTTCTGGCGCTGGTACTTCTAGAGCTGGTCCTTCTGGACATGCTGAAGCTGCAGCTGATGACGTTGATGATGATGATGAGTTTTGAGATGTTAGATTATTGAGACTGTTACTTTTGTCTTATGTTTACTTGGAAATGCTCCGACATTCCAAGATTTTATCAGTACTTTTTAGTTATTATCGGCACTTTTTCTCTTATGTGACTATTCATGGACATGGTTTTTGGTTATGCCTCAGTTTTGGCATCTTAGTCTATTATTCAGTACTTTATTTGTTTCAGTTTTATGGCAGCACTATCTATCTTTTGTTGCTTCATTCTTTATTAAAAACTGCCTGTGACAAATACATGCCTGTGTTGTGTTCTCTAGACTATCTGTTTATCTTACTATGTTTACTATTTATACCATACCTGTCATGATTATTTATGTTTATTGTGTTTCTTCACTGTTTGTTACTTATGTATTTATTGCGGGGGAGCTTTCTCTTTTGCAATTATTTTGCTAAGTGACAACGGGGGAGAAATAAGGATCTAACATTTTTTTCGTTCAAGTGAAATACAGGTTATGAACAATTTCTTTTGATTACTATTTTGAATTGATTCCAAGCTTAGATGTTATATCGGCAAGGTTTGTCAATTATCAAAATAGGGGAGATTGTTGGCCCATTGGTCATGGTCAAACCTGATTTTAATAATTGATCAAACTCTGTCTCAATATAAATGCAAGTCAACTCAGATATTTACCTACGATGTTTTGGACACTGCTCAACAATGGATATCAACAATGTTCAAGACTGAAGCTGTTTGCCATTCAGAATGTACTTCCTGTTAAGCAATATAATTTTTTATTTTATTGAGTCTAGGAATACATTGTACACCGAGTCGTACTGGCAAATAGGCTATCTGAAAACGTTTTTCAAAACCATCCTATTCTTTTTCAAATGACCCACGTTTTTGAAAAATATTCTTTTTACAAAAAGCTTCTGAAAGATTGTTCAAAAAGCCAAAATTTTATTTTCCCCAAAAATGAACTGGCAGAACCCCAGGAGAACTCGGGCCGAGTTCGGCCAGAGTTCGGCCAGAGTTCAGCCAGAGTTTGGCCATTTGGAACGTTAGTGAACGTTGGGTTTTTGAACTTGGTCATCCTTCAGTTACGGTTTGTTACAAAGAGTTCTGTCCGAATTCTGCCCAAATTCGGTCAGAGTTCTGTCTTTGGAAAAACTATAAATAGAGAAGTATTTCGATCATTTCAAATCACCAATTCACTTTCAATCTCTTCTCTTCCTGAGCTTATATTCTTCCAAAGAGTTCTTAAAAGCTTTCATTTTCAAATCCCAAGCCAGTTACAATCCTCTAGTCGATTTGCCAGTGCGGTACGGTCTAGAAGTTTCAGAGCGATTGTAATCAGAGGCTTGATAGAAGATTCAACTCTTCACAATTGATGTTGGTCGAGTTCTTTGTATCAAAGCTCGCGTCTATAGAAGTTGCAAGGACTTCATATGGAAACTTGCACAATTTTCCAATGGTGGATTCAACTGGAAGCTAGAGTTCTTCTGACTGGACTAGTCCTCACAAGAGGAAAACCAGTATAAATATCGGTGTTTGCGTTTGCCTTCTGATAACTTTTAAATTCTGTCATTTACTTTTTGTGATTATTATTATATCTGTGATCTAACCGCTAACAAGTTTTTAATTAGCAATATTCCGCTACCTACTCTATTCACCCTCCCTAGAGTATTCTGCTTTACGATTTCATTCCTACACTAAGGAATTGTACGGGTGTTGGAGGAAAGAACAAAGATGGTAAACTATTTTGAATCAAATTGCAATGCTGTGATGAGATGGTACATTACTTGAAATCAATCGAGACATGGCAGAGAAATGTCGAATAGTGCATGTTAATCATGGAAAGTTTTATAAAGTCAGTTGAAGTTATGGGAATGAGTTTTGTTTAACTTTCGAGGACGAAACTTTTTTTGAGTGGTATATATTATTGTACCCCGACCCACAAGATGCCTTATGATGGATGGTTGGTTTGATAAAACCTTGTTGTACTCGGGAATATACAAAGGATCGCTTGGAAGGCTATGCGATCGTGGCAGGAATCGTCTTATAAAAGTGAGTAGTGTTGAACCTTTCGAATATCGTTTAGCTTCACGCTTAATAAAAGGATTGTATTCTATGTTGCTCGTTAAGTTGCTGAATAACACCTTGTATGAAACTCGGAAAGATAATTAATCACATAACCTGAGATCTGTTGCGTATCATTTTCATGAATTGTGTGCTTGCGTGCTTTGCAATAAAATACTTGATAGGTAAAGGAAAAGTCCCGAATACTTGGGCGGTGAGGCTCGATGAATAGATGGTAACACAGATAATGACCCAAGAACTGGGCAGTGAGTATTCTTGAATTATGTTCGAATGAACGTATGCTAAACAGATGCTGAGTCCCAAGAATTGGGCCGTGAGTACATTGCGTTTTGATTGGAAAGATGTATGGTACCAATGATGTGGAAAAGGGATTGGGTAACAACATTCTATTATACCGTCGCCGGTGTATAATGTTAATTACACCAAGGCCATGGAATGAGAAAGATGGCAATACGAATAAGAAAGATGGTTTATTGAGGAAGATGGCTTATTTACTTAGTTTTCCTTATCATGCATTATATGTATTCTTCATAGATAAGTTGCTTATATTTGCATGGTCATGGACAACTTGTCGACAAGGTGGTTCCTCGAACGTTATTCCAAGGCCTTGGAAACTGATTCATCCTGGAAGGAACCTTGTGCTGGAGTAGTAGCATAGTGCTGAAGTAGTAGCACGATATGCGGGACGTTCAGTGGGGCTAGCTACCCGCACTGCAATGGGCACCGTTATACCTGTAAGATGGTCCAAGATGGTGTGTCGCCAATGACCTTCATATAGATAGGTTCAGTGCTAATGATGCCTTATGAAGGAAGAGTAAGTTATTACTCAATTACAGGGAAGGATGTCGGTTGTTGATAAGAATCACCTGAATGGTAAAAATTATATTGAATTATGATATTGTTCCTAACAATATCTTCTGCAGGCAAGGTAAGTATTATAAATGTACAAGGATGGCTATACGACGTGGGTAAGAATCACCAAGTGTGATAATTGTATGCTTTTTATTATGCTGGCTAGGAAATAGATGCATGCTTTACTTCTGTCGGATATGAACTGCTAAATTGACCCTAAGGCAACGAGAAATACCACTTTTAATAATGTTTTATAACATGATTACTTAGTATTGTCTTCTTAGGTTCGTTGGGCCAGCACCGCTCGCCAGTACATTGATCATGTACTAACCCATATTGTGGGAAATATTTCAGGTGCTCGTGCGTGGGGGAAATCATTTGATCAGTGCTTGGCATTGATGAATCGGATGGGTGTGCAGAAGCTCTTCTTACAAGACGATGTCTTCTGCTATACATGACATAATGTATGAAACAGTGTAACTCAGTTGTACCGATGAGATTGTAGCCAAATCGACAAGTTCATTATAAGCGAAGTCGGCATATTCAGTTCTAGCCTAAATAGAAAGTATATATATTCAGTTGGCTATTCAAGAGTCTTGTAATCTGTTGTAAACTCTGTATTCTGCTGCAAGTCTTGTAATCATTTGAGATAATCAATAAAGAGATATATTTCTTCATATTTGTAAACTATGTACTTTGTATTGCTGCGCTGTCGTTATTTTCTGAGAAATACTAGGAACTGTAATGGTTTTGCCTTGTACAAGTGCAATCTAGACTTGTACGACATCACGCCCAGTGACTAGTTTTTGATCCTCCGAGTTCGGGGCATGACAGTGCTCACATTATGTGTGTAAGTTGTGTGTGTCTTGTGTGCAGTTAGTATTCTAGAGTGAGTGTGGGTGGGTTATGTAAATATTAGTGGAGGATATAAGGGTATGGCTTAGAAGCATATGTTACGGACTTTAACATGGAGTAGTGTTGATAGATATATGTATATAAGGGTAGATAAGTTATGAAGGATAGTGTGTCCCAAGGTATCTTGGTATACCATGCTGTATGGATTTACATATACATATATGGTAATGGTAGGGTATATAGGTATATGGGGAAATATATTGTTATTTATATAGTATAGGGGTATATGAGCTTATATGAGTATGGTGTGGGGTATATAGTATTATTACATATTGGTGCAGGGCATGTGGTACACGGCTAGGAAAGTAAAGGTAGGGAAAATGCCTAGGGACTTGTTATGACATGGGTAATTAGGCAATCTAGATAGGGTATGATACCATAGAGTGTATGTATGCACTGTATGGTTGATTACATAGGATATTGACCTAGTATAGCATATTTATGATTCCAAAACACAAATTGACATTAATATTTCATATTTAGGTCTTCGAGGCACCGTATTGAATACTATTGATATTCAATATCGGATCTCAAGCGAGTACATTTTCAGATAATTTTCTGTTTTATGATATCTTCTATGTTTCTTATATTTAGTGTAGATATCCTTGATTTCTTAACACATTCACGGATTGGTATTTCTGGATCCCGTCATAAGATGTTATTCCTTGTATATCTTGGTGTATCTTGTGCAAGCCTTGTTGTTGTTCTTATGCATTGTATGGACATTGATTCCTGCGGATGCTCGCAACCTTCTCAAACAATCCTGTGTCGTAACGTGCCATGGTTGGATCCACTATACTAGTCAGGGGCGGGGAGTATTAGCGTAGATATATGATCGATACCCTCCTTGTATCAAATCTTGAACCTTGAATAGTGTTAATCATTCACCGCACATATGATTAACTAGGCCATAAACTGTTGTATCAAGTTTCTAAGCCGATCACATGTTGAAGTTAGTGCTCACTCACATGGATAGTATTATTCTTGATTCTTGTACATGATTATATCATGTTCTCTTACTCTTACACTCATTTACAGTTTTACTTATGTCTTAATATGTTCATGTACATGTCACTTCATCTTGAATTTTATCTCTATTTACTGCTACATAGTCTTTATTATATTACTAGAACTATTATTAGAAATGTACCTCGTTCCAATCCTAACTGGATATATTTTTCAGACGACACTGACGACGGTTGCCTTACTTATTACGGCCCTCCAGATGTAATAGGCATAGACTGGGAGACTCTGATTCAGGAGGGTCTAGTTCCAACCGAGGAGGCTTACTTAGCGATTCAGTAGACTAGATTTGTACTGGATTTTGTCTCCAGTTGATGACTCTTGGCATGTTTATTATTTTGAGACTTGTATTTGAGAATTGTTGACTCTTAGACCATCTGGACTTGTATTATTTTTTATGTTAGACTTTTCTGGATATTTACAGTCATGTTCTCTTTATCTTTTTATGCCATTTATCTTTTTTAGAGTATGGTGATTGAGTATGGGTATATATTGTCATTATCTGTCCTCCATTTGGAGATGAATATCTCGACAAGTTATGATATCTATATTGTTAGTCAGTTTGGTTAGACCTAGACAACGTTCTACCGCCACTGTTGCGGCGTAGGCTAGGCGCTGTCAAGCACTCGTGCCCCTATACCGGGTGCGGGTCGTGACACCGGGGAAGGCATTATCCTCGTCAGTGATATTTCCATGGGGCATAGAGTTTCTTTGGGAGGCCGGCAATTGAGTGCATGTTTACTCGTAATGCCACTTCCGATCTACTATATTGTACTCAAGATGGATTAGTTGAGTAGGCACCATACTAGCATAGGATATAGAGGAGACAGAGTTTTTTTCAGTCCTCCAAGAGATCCAAAGTTCGAGTTTGTCAAAGGGGCAGGTGAGCAGAGGGATGGCTATTTCTGCGGAGCTATGGTCGAAGGGAAAATGATTGCTTTTGCATCCAGGCAATTACGTCCTTATGAGAAGAATTACCCGACCCATGATCTGGAGTTGGCAGCTGATATTTTTACTCAAAAATTATGAAAACACTACCTGTACGAAGAGCGTGCCGAGATCTTTATAGATCACAAGAGCTTGAAATATGTATTCACTCATAAATAGCTGAACATGAGGTAGAGGCGGTGGCTAGAGCTGATGAAGGACTTCGATATCTCCTTGCAGTATCATCCAGGGAAGGCCAACATAGTTGTCAATGCCTTGAGCATGTATCGGTAGCTACGTACTTGACGACAGACCGTCACTTATTGCCAGATCTGGATATCTTGGGTATCGAGGTGGTAGTTCCTGATATGGAGATACAGATGTGGGGTTTATAGATTCAGTCTGAGCTAATAGATAGGGTGAAGTCAGCATAGTTTAATGATGTGACTCTAAGGAGCATCAGAGAGCAGGTTCAGGCAGGATTGTTGGATGACTTCTCTATTGCCGATGATAGGTCGTTGAGGCACGGTACAGATTGTGCGTGCCTATTGGAAAGCTTTGGAAGGAGGTTCTTCAGGAAGCGTATTGTTCTCAATACTATATGCATCCTGGTGCCAACAAGATGTACAGAGATATAAGTGAGCACATGTGGTGGTCGGGCATGAAGAGGGAGGTGGCACAGTTTGGATCCAAATGCTTAATATACCAGCAGGTGAAAGCAGAAAGGCAGAGGCTAGGAGGATAGCTTCAGCCATTACCTATTCTAGAGTGAAAGTGGGAACACATTACGATGGATTTTGTTTCTAGACTTCCACGATCTCCAGGAGGGAAAGACGAGATTTAGGTCACAAGTTGACCAAATCGACCCACTTTTTGCCTTTCATGGTGGGATTGTCTACGGAGAAGTTGGCCGACATGTATGTGGGACATATCATCAGGTTGCACAGGGTTCCTGTGAGCATATTCTCGGATAGGAATAATCGCTTCACTTCTCACTTCTTGGGGAGTTTGCAAGCTAGCTTGGGCAATCAGCTCAAGTTCAGTACCATATATCACCCTCGGATGGATGGGCAGTCGGAGAGGACCAATCAAACTCTCAAGGATATGCTTCGCACCTGTGTGCTAGATCTCGAGGGATCTTAGGACAACCACCTCCACCTGGTAGAGTTAGCTTACAACAACAGCTACCGGACCAGTATAGAGATGTCACCATTTGATGCTCTATACGGCCAAAGGTGTCGCACTCCCTTGTCTTGGGACGACGTTGTTGAGAGAGCTTTGTTTGGCCCGGAGATGATTGTAGATGGAGCAAAGAAGGTTAAGCTGATTATATAGACTTTCTGTGGCATGGGACATACAACGAGATTGGGCCAATAGCCACCGGTGATCGTTGGAGTTTGAGGTATAGCTTTCGTTCTTTAGATTATGCTTGCTTATGTTTATTTGTTTTAGATATTGTATTTGTGAGCCCCACCTATATTTTTCTTATCATTATTTTATTAGTTATTTTATTTAGCACTTATGAATTGTTTAGTTTATGGTTCACAGTAAACAAATATATCTAAGTATTCAATATACAAAACCCTTCCTTGCAATGGCAGGCATTATTGTGTAAAGTCTTGAATTTCCAATACCATTGGTACCCGAAGTGGCTGCACCCTAGTTTCAGTCCTTGAAATAACCCTGGAGCCAAAATTGATATACAGATCAAGTTTGAATTTTGAACTTACTTGGTTTCAAACCTTTATTTAGATAACCCTCAAGAAGGTTAAATCCTCAAAGTCAGATCCTTGGAGGAGGATCCCTGCAAATCCAAATTTAAGAGATTCTCTCCTTTATCTGTTAGCACAGCCGACCTGGGCTCGAGATATATATATAAATAGATGACTTGTTGATCTGAGAAAACCCTTACAAACCCTAGAGGATCTGCATCACCTTGCCGCAAGGAAGAACAGTTAGAGCCTCCTTCGAAGTTGAAAGGTAAGTGCCCCCACCCTCTCAATCCTTCATTACTGCTCTTCATTAAACACTAGAGTAGAAGGGCTTGGTAGACGTTTGATAAATGTCCTCAACTAGGGTCCTATAACTACTGCAGGACACAAGATCTTTGTAGCCAATATCGAGTACTGTCAGGTTGGAACTTCCTTGTGTCCTTGGAAAATCATATAGGCCAGGCAGTGATGTAGGACTGGAACCAGAGTAGGTAGAGGATGCCTAGAATCAATACTAATAAGTATTACAGGAGGACCTATGGGTATCAACTATGTACACAGGTTGAAATTGAGATGAGTATTGGTGAACTGTTATTTAGGGGTCAACTGGAAAACTGGATGCCCAGGTGGGATCCCATCTCACATCCTGAAAACCAAAGGAACACCAGGGCTACCAAGCAGTACATCCAAGTTGGCCAGGTCATGTCTACATAAAGGAGAGGACAGGTTGACAGGGTAGCACTTCAAACCCAGGTTTTATGGAATCCAGTAGATGTAACCCTGAGATCCTGACCTGAGAACTTCTATTTAGACAGGGGATACTAGCGTGTGCAATACAACGAAACCTTAGGAATGAGTACTCCAGGAGAGTTTAGTGAGAACATTGCTAAATATAAATTTAGTACTCAATATCAAGTCAACTGGAACAACATGGATTCAGGTACTCAAGGCCTGATGTACCATGGATGACATAAGGAAGTACCAGGAAAAGAAAAGTATAGAGTTATGGGCATATATAGCAAAACTATTGCTGTGAGTTATGCCTACTCACAATTTAAATAGGTCGAGTTGGCTTCAGAGGAGTAAACCAAGTGATGAAGACCCAGTGATACAAATATTGGGTACCCAGACTTACATGGGACAGGTATCATAGAAATGATTGGTAGGACTTTAGTTGAGACCTGACATGATACATGGGGGTGTCCAGCCTAGGGTTGCTAAGAGATAGGTTGGTTCATGCCCAATCAGTAGATACCTTCTTATAGAGGACTAAAGTAGATAATGGACCATAGAAATCCAATTAGAAGTTTCATAAGTGCCATATTATCTGTTAATGAGAATTAAGGATATAATTACTAATAAACAAGGAAGGCTATCCTAGGATGAGTTCACCAATAGGAAAGTTGTGTAGGTTTGACCCTAAGTTATATAGTGAACCAGTTGCATGATAAAGAGGGGGTTTGGTTTTAGACAGTAGAAATCCTATGCTAAATAGATTCACTGCATTCTGATGTGTTGATACCATTGCTTTACAAATAGGTTCTTTGGACCTCGATTTGGACTCTGACCAGTGCCAGCAGCTCAGGATGCCAGGCGAGTACAGTTTGTTGTCTGTTTTCAATATTGAATTTCACTATATCTCATTGATTGGTCATTAATTTTGTGAATTTTATCTTATTATAAAACAATGAGTCGGGAACTTGAAATACCAAAGATATGTGATCTGACCATAGCCCGTGTTTATTTTCTGCAAGTAGTGTAGCCCGTGTTTATTTTCTGTAAGTTGTATAGCCCGTGTTTATTTTCTGCAAGTAGTGTAGCCCGTGTTTATTTTCTGCAAGTAGTGTAGCCCGTGTTTATTTTCTGCAAGTAGTGTAGCCCGTGTTTATTTTCTGCAAGTAGTGTAGCCCGTATTTATTTTTCATGCAAGTAGACCTCGTAGACCGTGCGGTGTAGTACCCCAGACCGATCACATATCAAGGTATTTCTAACAGTCGGGAAGGTATTGTTTACTTTATTTTACTGTCGATTTACTGTCTTTACTTTCGTCTCTACTATTATTTTCAAAACTCATGATTGGTGTCTAACCTTTGTTTATAGTCATTTTCATATATTGGAACTGCATTCGATGAATTGTACTCGTTCCATCCTGACTGGGTAACCAAACAAATTTTAGGTGATTGCGAGGAAGTCGAGTGCCCTGACCAGTATGGCCCTTACATGGGGGATTTAGTCGAGACAGATTTTGCTTATCAGAAGGAGTACGCAGCGTCTGATCCTGCTGCGTTTGCTTAGTCCCTTTTAGTTAGAGCTGAGACTTGTTTGGATTTGAGTTGACATTGAGACTTGTAGTAGAGATATCATTTCATTCTATTATTATTTCCTTCGAGATGGATATTTATTTCACTTTCTAGTTATTGAAGCTGTGATCTTGAGTTGTGGTTACTCTATGTGAGAATTATATTATCTGCGTGGTTGTTCATCATATTGTTACAGCGTTCTACCGCCGACTCTACGGCATAGGCTGGGCGTGTACACGGTTTATGTCCAAATATTGGGTGTGGGTCGTGACACGTTTTTATGGTGGCCGATGCAGGTCAACGTTTCGCAAGACCAGCAAAACCGTGGTAGTACTTAGGTTAGTCGTACTACTGCAGGCCTATGACTAGGATTAGGAATAGGGACTTAAGGACTATCTCCATAGACTGAATTTGCGTCATTGACTTCTATACTCGCCTTCAATTACTCTTATGCAACCTGTTTGAATCTTTCCATTCGTCTAATAGTTTCCTTTGTTTTCAGCTAATGGATTCACAGGACAGGAACAATGCTGCATGGAACACTCCACCAGCTGTTGGCAAAATTTTCACTTATGAGACTCCTCCGACACAGGGAGGCCAACTTACTCACCAGGGTGGACCGGCTCAGCCACACTACTCGAGGTTCCGCAGAGATGACATCCCGCCACCACCACAGTTCCTTCCGCAGACGCCAGCACCAGCACCCATTCTTCCCCCGGCACCAGCAGCTTATCCACCACCTGCGATCACCCAGCACCAGCCATGTATTCTGCACCTATGATACAGCAGGTTCCCTATGTGTACACAGCACCAGCGATGCACCCAGCACTAGTGATGTACCTAGCACCTACTGTACATCCTGCGCCAGCGATATACCCGGCACCTGCACTGCCTCCGCCACCAGCATTGGACAATGTCATACTCCTCGGGATCATCCAGCAGCAGGCAAACATGTTTTGCGACACTCTGAGAGAGGCACTTCAGATTCGAGATGCTCCCCGACAGCAACCGGGAAATCCCAAGCACTTCATAGACTTTAGGCCCATGCCATTCTATGGGACAGAGGGGATCGTCTATGCTGACGAATGGCTGGAGAACGTAGAGAGGTATCTGAAGATGGCTCGAATTCCAGAAGATCTGAAGATAGAGTCAGTCAGTGGACAGCTTTTCGATATTGCGCAGACATGGTACCAAGGCGAGCCCCACTTTTCTGTACCAGACGTTACTTGGGAGGAGTTCAAGCGCCTGTTCAAGAAGAAGTTCTACCCATATGTAGCACGAGAGGCGCTAGTGAGCCAGTTCGAGCATCTGGAACAAGGCAACCACACCGTTGATGAGTATACAGCAGAGTTTTCTCGCCACAGTCGCTTTGCGGAGAACTTGGTCAGCACCCCAGAAGATAAGGCACGACGGTTCAGGAAGGGACTGTCACACGAGATTCACTTGGCCATCGCCACCAGCCGAGCTACTACCTATGAGGAGATTCTGGAGGTCGCACAAGCAGTGGAGGAAGAACTGAATTACAGACCAAAGAGGAGTCGAGAGACTTTTGGAGGAAACAACAACCAATCAGCCCCGACGAAGCGTCCCCAGTTCCAGCCGAAGGCCTTCCAGCACCATCATCAGCAGCAGTTCCAGCCTGCTGGTAAAACTCCAGCATACCAGCAGAACCGAGCTCCAGCCCGAGCCCAGACTCAGCAGCCGCAGAGACAGCAACAACAGATTTCGCACTGTACTCACTGCGGAAGGAATAGACACATTTGGGACGACTGCCGGAAGAGACTCGGAGCATGCTTATATTGTGGATCTCCATCACATCAGATGAAAGACTGCTTACTAGTCCCTAGACGGACAGGACACGAGACGGCACCGGCACAGAGAGGGCCAGCAGCATCTCAACCACGAGGTCCCCCACTTTCCACTCATCAGCAGCGTTTCGCTCAGCACCAGTAGAGAGGCGCACCACAGCAGGGTCGAGCTTTTGCCATGGCCGTTGAGGAGCCAGAGCCTACCCCGGACGTGATAGCAGGTTCCATACTTCTTGATTCTATTTCCGCTATAGCCTTGTTTGATTCCGGCACATCCCATATTTTTATCTCTGTAGCTTTTGTATTCAAGCATAGTATAGCGTCTGTATCTTTAGGTGGTAGTTGCAAAATTATGACAGGCGGAGGCATTATCCTAGTCAAGGATATTTGCATGAGGCGACGCATCACTTTGGGATGAAGAGAGTTGCGCGCCAACTTACTCGTAATGCCACTACCGAGCTTCGATATCGTCTTCGGTATAGATTGGTTGAGTAAGAAATTTGCCAGTATAGACTGTCACCGAGGATGTATTGTATTCAGTCCTCCAGAGGAACCGGCCTTCGAGTTCGTGAGGGAAGCAGTCGAGCCACAGCACGGAGCTATTTGCGGAGCTATGATCGAGGGAGAGGAGATCCCACATCCCATCATCACGGAGTTCATGGACGTTTTTCCCGAAGACCTACCAGGATTGCCACCAGACAGGGACATCGAGTTTGCTATTGATCTAGTGCCAGGCCCAGAACCGACGGCTCAACTGGTATACAGGATCAACAACAAGGAAGCTGAAGAATTGAAGAAGCAGATAGACGAATTGCTGAAAAAAGGGTTCATCAGGGAAAGTTCGTCGCCATGGGGCTCCCCTGTACTTTTTGTGCCGAAGAAGGATGGTGCGGTGCGAATGTGCATTGACTACCGAACCTTAAACAACCACACTATCAAGAACAAGTATTCGCTGCCGAGGATAGACGATCTCTTCGATCAATTGAGCGGTGCGCGGGTATTATCCAAGATAGATTTGAGGTCGGGGTACCATCAGTTGAAAGTGAAGAAGGAAGACATATCGAAGACTGCTTTCCGGACCAAGTACGGACAATACGAGTTCATGGTGATGCCGTTCGGATTGAAGAATGCCGCGGCAGTTTTCATGAACTTGATGAACAAGGTATTCCATCCGTACCTTGACAAGTTCGTGGTGGTGTTTATCGATGACATACTCATCTATTCGAAAACACCGGAGGAGCACGAGGAACATCTGAGGATCGTACTAGAGACCCTCAGGCGGAAGAAGCTCTATGGAAAGCTCTCGAAGTGTGAGTTCTTCTTGGACAAGGTAGAGTTTCTTGGTCATGTGGTGACAGGCGACGGTATATCCGTCGATCCGAAGAAGGTGACGGCAGTGGAAGCATGGTCTACTCCGACTACAGTGGCAGAGATACGAAGTTTTCTGGGATTAGCAGGGTATTACCGAAAGTTCGTGCAGGACTTCGCTCGGATTACAGAGCCGCTTACTAGGCTCACGAGGAAAGATGTGGAGTTCGTGTGGACAGAGGATTGCCAGGCTGCGTTCGACGAATTGAAGAAGAGACTGACGACGGCCCCTATCTTGGCCTTGCCTTCAGGATCAGGAGGTTTCACCATTTATAGTGATGCCTCGGGCAAAGGACTGGGCTGTGTCCTAGAGCAGAATAAGAGAGTGATAGCCTATGCGTCTCGACAGTTGAGACCGCATGAGAAGAACTATCCCACCCACGATCTTGAGTTGGCAGCCGTGATCTTCGCCTTGAAGCTGTGGAGACATTATTTGTACGGAGAGCGAGTGGAAATCTTCACTGACCACAAAAGCTTGAAGTACGTCTTCACGTAAAAGGAGTTGAACATGAGGCAGCACGGATGGCTTGAGCTGATGAGTGACTATAACATATCACTGCAGTATCATCCGGGAAAAGACAACGTTGTTGCGGATGCTTTGAGCAGGTATCCCGTGGCAATGTGCTTGACCCGAGATCGTCATTTGTTAGCAGATTTAGAGAGTTTGGGCATCGAGATCATCATTCCAGGAGCCGAGATGCAGATGATGGGCATGCAGATTCAGTCAGGATTGATGGACAGGATTCGTGAGGCACAGCATTAGGACGAGCAGCTGAAAGACATCATAACACAGGCACGAGCGGGTTTGCTCGATGATTTCACTATTGTAGAGGATGGTTCGTTGAGGCACAGGATGAGGCTTTGTGTGCCGAGTGGAGAGCTGAGAGAAGAAGTTTTACAGGAGGCGCACCGTTCCCAGTATTCTCTACACCTAGGAGCCAATAAAATGTACAGGGATCTGCGCAACCACGTATGGTGGTATGGCATGAAACGCGAAGTAGCTCGCTTCGTTTCTAGGTGCCTCGTATGTCAGCAGGTCAAAGCCGAGAGGCAGAGACCAGGAGGATTATTGCAGCCGCTACCGATACCCGAGTGGAAGTGGGAACACATCACTATGGATTTTGTTTTCGGCCTTCCACGGTCATCGGGCGGAAAGGATGCGATCTGGGTCATCGTTGACCGGTTGACCAAATCGGCCCACTTTATTCCATTTAAAGTGGGGTTGTCTACAGAGAAGCTGGCAGAGCTCTATGTGAAACAGATAGTTCGGTTGTACGGGGTTCCAGTGAGTATCGTGTCGGACCGTGACAGTAGGTTCACATCTCATTTTTGGAGGAGCCTACAGGCCAGTTTGGGCACAGCGCTCAAGTTCAGCACTGCTTATCACCCGCAGACGGATGGACAGTCGGAGCGGACCATTCAGACGCTCGAGGATATGTTGGGGACTTGCGTGCTAGACTTTGACGGCTCATGGGAGGACCACCTTCACCTCGTGGAGTTCTCCTATAACAACAGCTACCAAGCTAGTATCGAGATGTCCCCTTTTGAGGCGTTATACGGTCGGAGATGTCGTACCCCGCTGTCTTGGGACGATTGAGCAGAACGTGCATTGTTCGGACCGGAGATGGTGGTAGATGCTGCGGAGAAGGTCAAGTTGATTAGAGAGCGGCTTCGCATGGCTCAGGACATGCAGAAACACTGGGCCGACAGTCACCGTAGGCCGTTAGAGTTTGAGGTATAGAATTTCCTTAAGACTAAATTGAATATGTAATTATGAGTTTAGTGTTAACATTTGTGCGTCTAGGTCGGAGACTTGGTATTTTTGAAGATTTCTCCGACACGTGGCACTATCCGTTTCGGTAAAGTCGGCAAACTCAGCCCACGTTTCATTGGGCCGTTTGAGATTCTCGAGAAAATCGGTGCAGTAGCATACCGGTTAGCCTTGCCGCCTGCACTAGAGGAGTGCACAACGTGTTCCATGTATCCCAGCTGCGACGATACGTGGAAGACCCCAGCCATGTCTTGGACCATTCAGAGGTCGAAGTGGGACCGAGTCTCAGTTATCCGGAACAGCCCGTGGAGATCTTGGACAGTAGAGAGAAGGTACTAAGGAATCAAGTGATTCCCTTGGTTCGCATTACGTGGAGACATCACTCCCCGGGCGAGTCTACATGGGAGAGAGAGGAGGAGATGCGCGATCGTTATCCCTACCTCTTTGAGGACTGAGGTACATTTCTGCTTTACTTTTCAGCTAAATTTCGAGGACGAAATTAAATTAAGGGGGTTAGACTTGTGAGCCCCACCTATATTTTTCTTATCATTATTTTATTAGTTATTTTATTTAGCACTTATGAATTGTTTAGTTCATGGTTCACAGTAAACAAATATATCTAAGTATTCAATATACAAAACCCTTCCTTGCAAAACCAATACTGGCAGGGATTATTGTGTAAAGTCTTGAATTTCCAATACCATTGGTACCCGAAGTGGTTGTACCCTAGTTTTAGTCCTTGAAATAACCCTGGAGCCAAAATTGATATACAGATCAAGTTTGAATTTCGAACTCACTTGGTTTCAAACCTTTGTTTAGATAACCCTCAAGAAGGTTAAATCCTCAAAGTCAGATCCTTGGAGGAGGATCCCTGCAAATCCAAATTTAAGTGATTCTCCCCTTTATCTGTTAGCACAGCCGACCTGGGCTCGAGATATATATAAATAGATGACTTGTTGATCTGAGAAAACCCTTACAAACCCTAGAGGATCTGCATCACCTTGCCGCAAGGAAGAACAGTTAGAGCCTCCTTCGAAGTTGAAAGGTAAGTGCCCCCACCCTCTCAATCCTTCATTACTGCTCTTCATTAAACACTAGAGTAGAAGGGCTTGTTAGATGTTTGATAAATGTCCTCAACTAGGGTCCTATAACTACTGCAGGACACAAGATCTTTGTAGCCAATATCGAGTACTGTCAGGTTGGAACTTCCTTGTGTCCTTGGAAAATCATATAGGCCAGGCAGTGATGTAGGACTAGAACCAGAGTAGGTAGAGGATGCCTAGAATCAATACTAATAAGTATTACAGGAGGACCTATGGGTATCAACTATGTACACAGGTTGTAGAAATCGAGATGAGTATTGGTGAACTGTTATTTAGGGGTCAACTGGAAAACTGGATGCCCAGGTGGGATCCTATCTCACATCCTGAAAACCAAAGGAACACTAGGGCTACCAAGCAGTACATCCAAGTTGGCCAGGTCATGTCTACATAAAGGAGAGGACAGGTTGACAGGGTAGCACTTTCAAACCCAGGTTTTATGGAATCCAGTAGATGTAACCCTGAGATCCTGACCTGAGAACTTCTATTTAGACAGGGGATACTAGCATGTGCAATACAACGAAACCCTGGGAATGAGTATTCCAGGAGAGTTTAGTGAGAACATTGCTAAATATAAATTTAGTACTCAATATCAAGTCAACTGGAACAACATGGATTCAGGTACTCAAGGCCTGATGTACCATGGATGACATAAGGAAGTACCAGGAAAAGAAAAGTATAGAGTTATGGGCATATATAGCAAAACTATAGCTGTGAGTTGTGCCTACTCACAATTTAAATAGGTCGAGTTGGCTTCAAGGGAGTAAACCAAGTGATGAAGACCCAGTGATACAAAGATTGGGTACCCAGACTTACATGGGACAGGTATCATAGAAATGATTGGTAGGACTTTAGTTGAGACCTGACATGATACATGGGGGTGTCCAGCCTAGGGTTGCTAAGAGATAGGTTGGTTCATGCCCAATCAGTAGATACCTTCTTATAGAGGACTAAAGTAGATAATGGACCATAGAAATCCAATTAGAAGTTTCATAAGTGCCATATTATCTGTTAATAAGAATTAAGGATATAATTACTGATAAACAAGGAAGACTATCCTAGGATGAGTTCACCAATAGGAAAGTTGTGTAGGTTTGACCCCAAGTTATACAGTGAACCAGTTGCATGATAAAGAGGGGGTTTGGTTTTAGACAGTAGAAATCCTATGCTAAATAGATTCACTGCATTCTGATGTGTTGATACCATTGCTTTACAAATAGGTTCCTTGGACCTCGATTTGGACTCTGACCAGTGCCAGCAGCTCAGGACGCCAAGCGAGTACAGTTTGTTGTCTGTTTTTGTAACCCCTCTCCCCGGATTTCAAAAATTTTATTTTTAAATTTTTTTATAACTATTTATTTTGTTTAAATATTATGATCAGAAATACTTCCTCTAGAAAGGTTTAAAGATTATTCTTCTATTAATTTTTGTATTTCAAAACTAATTAAAATTATTGCTTAAAAACGCTATTTAAATTTTATAAAACGTATTTCTTGACTTTTTGGAATTATAGAATATTTTGTTCAACTTTTGGTTTCTGTAATCACTTTAAAGGTTATAAATATTAAGAATATTAAAAAAGAAATTTTCCAGCCAGCATAAATAGAATTTTGGATTTATCAATATGAACCTTCACTATTAACTATAAGGAACACTATTTTTGTAGTAACAAATTATTGGATTTATCATATGATTTAAATTATTGGATATTAATGAATATTATTCTGAAATTGTCATAGCTATCATTTAATTTATTTAAAATTCTAAATTAGTTACTTGATATTATCGAATATACAAATTAGATTATTTTTGATAGATATTAGAGTAATTTATTTTAAAATAGATTAAGATAAGAACTAAGTTGTTTTAAACATTTATTTGGCTTAAATTAATGGTGGAGGAATTATCCGTAGGATTTGTGAATCCTTGCCTAACCGAAAGATACATCTACCAGTCCTTTCATATTTAAGGAGGAATTTATCTATCAGCCATCACAAAATTCTCCCTACCCACCATCCACGCACCATCTTCAACCCAACAACAACAATGCCACATCCTGCCAGTGCCTTCGTTTGACCGACATCATCATCTCCATCGACCACAACCGCACCACCTCGTCTCCACGACAGCTCTCGACCTCTACTCTTCCGCAGCACCCCTATCCATCACCACCAGCAGCAACCGCTGCCCATGTCACCGTCTATGCCTCTCACCACGCAGGACAATCCACCACCACAAACAGCAAAAACCATCACCGCAGAAATTTTCTTGTCCGGACCCGTGTGTCCGTGTCCAATCCACCATTTCCTACCATTTCACAAATTACAATCAAATTTCGTGCCCAACAAACCGGACCCCAATCCGTGTCTGTGTCCGTGTCAACATAACTACCTTCCCGGCGCCCGACCCTTCCTGACAACCGCCTCCACCACTGCCCTATTTTTCCGACCGGCGACCCCGTCCTCCCCGAAGTCGCCTGACGGCGTGGCCACCGCTGGGATGGGGAGCCACCGCCCCAGATCCACCGACGCTCCCATAGTAGATCAACTCCGGCTCCGTCCCGTATCTTCGTCGACGACAAGCCCCGTTCCTTCCATTATGCAGCGCCCGGTCGACGACCACCGGCGAGCATTGCGAGCGCCCGCCACCTCCTCCAGCGCGGAGACTCCGCAGCCGCGCTGATCTGAGCGAGTTTTCCTTATCCATAGATTTTGCGGATGGCGTCGCGTTTTCGGCCGTGCAGAACCTCCGCCGAAGCGGATCCGAGCTCCTCTGGCCGAACAACCCTGTGTAAGCGGCCCTTTCCCTCTTCTCTCGACCCTTCGCAGCTCTTTCCTTTTCTTAAGCTCTCGCTCTCTTTCTTCCTATGTCTTCCTCTGTACCATTAATTTATTCTAGTATAGGAAGCATTGAATAGAGTTAAAGTTAGGGAACTTATGGACATTGCCATTAAATCAATTATGATTGCATTGGAGGTTGGTCCTATCTATGGGCCAGCATGTTAGTGTATTCCAATTAAATAGGGCTGGGGGTAAGTATATTTATTAGTATTTTGCTATTAATATTATTTTTGCTATTAATATTATTATTTTACATTGAGAGGATAATACATATATGTATATGTATTAATTTTTGTATCTTAGTAAAATGCCCTGATTGCTTTTCTTCAATTACAGGTACTGTTGAGTATAGGGAATAAAGTATGAAAAATATTAGTATTATTATTGTTAATTAATTCTATTATTATTATATGGAATGGAAGGCACAATATCAAAAGTATGTATTTGTATGGGCTACTAGGCATGGAAATTAGACCTAAATATTAATTCTAATTTAATGTTGGTGGGCCATCCTATTGGGATTTTGGGTTTTAAGCCAACAGAGAAATTAGTTATTTGGGATTTTGCTTAAAATTTTTTGTTTTGGGCCAAATAGTGCCTTGGACTAATTTTAATCAGTTTTGTTTGATTTTTTTTCAATATAGAGATATTGGGTATATTTTTAGTTGGATTTTATTAATTGGGATTATGGGCCAGACTTTTAATTTATGCCAAAATGTTAATTAGACTGTTTTGGTCTATGTACATATTTTGTGATTTGGGCTTTAGTATTATTAAGGGGTTCATTAATGGATTTTAAACCTTAATATTTATGGGTTTTATTTAGAAATAAATATTTTGGGTTTTAAATATATTATTTTGTGCACTTGTTTATATGTAAGTAATTGGTGAGCTTTTATATGTTCTGAAATGTGTTTATAAAATACCATCTAGAACTATATATATTATCTTGATTACTAATAATAAGGAATTACTCTCCTAAGTATAATATAAGCATTTTAATAGAATTTACAAAACCTATATTTTGGGGACTTTTGGTTGCTAATTGGGCTTTGAAATCATAAAAGAATTTTAACTAGATTTTAATATTTTTGGGCTAATGATGGTAATTCTTTTGGGTTTTGAATATATCATATTTATAATGAGTTTTATAAATACAATAGTAATTTCTAATTAGTTTTTAAGTTACTTTTCCTAAAGGATTTCTTAGAATATTTATCTAAAAAGTATTTTGACTGGTATAAATATAGTCCTTGGACTTTGCTTGTAATTTCAAACTAGCCTTGAAGCCCTTAATAAATTATTATAGTTTTTATAAAAATGCTAATTCGACCTATAATTATGTTTGACTAAAAAGTAGATTTTTTTGCAAATGTTCTCTAGATTTTGCGTATTTTTCTAAAAGATATTTTGCTGGTAAAAATATAGCTTCTAATATTATAATTAATTTCTTTAATGAACGTCAAAATAGTTATTATGTATTTTCAAAATAAGTTTATATATATTTTGTTAGAAATCTTCCTTAAATTATTAGATTATCATTGAACACGACTAATCGATAATTTCCTATTTTCTTGTAACCCGAACATTACCCTAGGCTAAGTGGACTATTCCAAACGCAGCAGAATTGTCGGTTTCACCAGCTAAGGACCTCAGGCAAGTGCACTTTCTGATTGCTTTCCGATTCATAGTAGTCTTTTCATTTCATGTCTATACATATATCTTGCTGCTTGTTGACACGCTCGTCACACGGAGTAGTCGGGAGGGGAAATATCTTAGTATACATGTGAACTACCCAGAACTATCCCATGAGTCTATTCTTGAATAATAGCCGCTGCACACGACACGTGCAGTGTGCCGGATTTACCCCCTAGCCGTTCACATGTCGAAACAGATATTTTACACCACCTAGATAGATGTCTTTTATTAGTTTTTCTTGTTTACTTCTCTATCGTGCTATGTCATCAGTTTTCTTACTAGCTTTCATATTCCATATGCTATTTTCATGTCTTGTTAATTCTATTGTGTTTTGCATTGCCGTCGGTTTGTGTACTTGTTCCATTCCTGACTGGAAACCAACATTTTTCAGGTTTAGCCGCGATCACTCTTAGCACTGGGGAAGACTTGGGTATGCTGAGGTCGACCTAGAAATAGATAGGAGTTGTAATATTTCCTTAATTGTAAAATCTTGTATTTTCTTTAATTAAAAATATTGTAAATATTGTAATAAATTTAGAAATGTGAATGAGCAATAATGTTTATTTTGAGCATTTATTTCTTGCGGACTTCACAGCGTTCTACCGTCGACTCTGCGGCGTAGGCTGGCTTGGACACGTCTCGTATCCGAAAAGCGGGTGCGGTCGTGACAAGTTTTTGTGGTGGCCCATACAGGTCAGTTTTCGCAAATTGTACGAACTTGTGGTAGTACCAATATTAGTCGTACTACTGCAAGCCTGCGACTAGGAAATGCTCATTCACAACTAGGAGTAAGTAAATTTTAGAAGAATGGTTAGGCCTAGGACTCCTTAATTAAATTTGACTGTCGGGTAGCTAAGGTTGCTAGATAGGCCATATAATTCAGATAGAAATTTATCGAATTCTACACCTGTTTACTAACTGGAGGAAATGTCACCCTCATTTCCCGTATTTCCCGTATTTTGTATTTATACTCGTATCTGGATTTTGGCATATATTTTTATTTTTTTCTCAACTTGTGGAATTTCGGTATTTCCCGTATTTTGGGTTTTGGCATGGCTCGGTTTATTTGGATTGGTTCGGTTTTATGTGAGTTGGATCACCTTAACCTATGCTACCCCTCAACCCACCACAACTCACCCTCTTTATAACCCCCACCTACCACTCTCTCTCTCTCCTCATAACTTCCACCATTAATTCCCTTCTTCTTCTTCTTCTCCTTCCTCTCCACAACTCTCCTAACCCTAGGCAAGTGCATCTTGCCACTACATGAGAACCCTCTTTTCCTTGTCCATTTGCTAAATTAGGACATGGGGATCAACATTAGAACTTAGATTTTTGTGATTTGGAGCCTCCATTGTTATAGATCTAAATTATTTCTATTTTTGGATTTTGCATGGTTTGAGCTACTTAAGTTGGATTTTATGGGTTTTTGATGTTTCCATGTGGAAGAGCATTCAATTTCACCCAAGTTGGAACTTTGGAAATCTGGATTTGGAGTTCGGGTGGCCAAGTTATGATGCTTTGAAGCCTTGGGTTCATCCATGGTGTTCTTGCTGTTTGGAGAAGACAGTGAGCAGTGTGCAGAGCTATTTAGCTTACGCACCCTGAGCTACGCGCGCTCTTTAGCGCTGCGTACGTAGGCTTGAGTACGCTTCCTGTTGGAAGCGTGTCTCCTTGAGTGTGCGTGACTTTCACGTACACTGCTCCCTTGAGTGTGCGTGACTTTTCACGTACACTGTCCCCTTGAGTGTGCGTGACTTTCACGTACACTGCTCCCTTGAGTGTGCGTGACTTTTTACGTACACTGCTCCCTTGAGTGTGCGTGACTTTCACGTACACTGCTCCCTTGAGTGTGCGTGACTTTTTACGTACACTGCCCCCTTGAGTGTGCGTGACTTTCACGTACACTGCTCCTTTGAGTGTGCGTAACTTTTCACGTACACTGCTCCCTTGAGTGTGCGTGACTTTTTACGTACACTGCTCCCTTGAGTGTGCGTGACTTTCACGTACACTGCTCCCTTGAGTGTGCGTGACTTTTCACGTACACTGCTCCCTTGAGTGTGCGTGACTTTTCACGTACACTGCTCCCTTGAGTGTGCGTGACTTTCACGTACACTGCTCCCTTGAGTGTGCGTGACTTTCACGTACACTGCTCCCTGTAGCGTGCGTGACTTTTCACCTACGCTGCTCTCTCAGCGTGCGTGACTTTTCACCTACGCTGCTCCCTTGAGTGTGCGTGACTTTTCACCTACGCTGCTCTCTCAGCGTGCGTGACTTTTCACCTACGTTGCTCCCTTGAGTGTGCGTGACTTTTCACCTACGCTGCTCTCTCAGCGTGCGCGACTTTTCACCTACGCTGCTCCCTGTAGCGTGCGTGACTTTTCATCTACGCTACTCTCTCAGTGTGCGTGACTTTTCACCTACGCTGCTCTCTCAGCGTGCGTGACTTTTTACCTACGCTGCTCCCTGTAGCGTGCGTGACTTTTCACCTACGCTGCTCCCATGACCCCCCTTTGCTTAATCCATTAGCTCTTGGAGTTTTGGTCTTATTTATTTAAGCTGGGCTCTTCTATAACCCTGTACTTTGATATTTTATTAGATATTTTACGCCCATTTTATATCCTTACGCCTTTTGTCATGAACTTGATTTTACTTAATATGTTTGGAATGACTATTATACATGGCATGGTATGACAAGGAACTAGCATAGCACGATAGTGACCCGTAGTGGTGCACTCCTGACATGACCAACCTGACATGATAGTGGCCCGTCGTGGCGCACTCCCGATAAGTACCCTGACATGATTTATCTGATAACTTAACTTGACCTGCCTTGACACCGTGGGTGGTTCTTTCTTGCTTGCTTGTTAATCCACTTGTCCTGTCTTGCATCATGTCTAGGATGGGACTCCTGAGTACCACGGTCAGGAGTTCCTACTAAAATGGATTAAGGTTAATAACTAGAATAACACAGTAGTCATGAAGAGATGACACAGCTACAGGCAATCCCGTTACCTGGGCGCTCTTGGGATCTGTAGCCTGCCGTCGAGTAGGGCACATTTCCAGCACACCGTCGCGTGTTGCACCCTCTAAGTTACCTAAGGGTACATTTGCCTCCCGGACGATGTACCCACCTGAATTCAACCCTAATCTTTCGTCCTGGGTAACCTGGATGGTCTGCAGGGCTTGTGGCTGTGGAACAATCTCACTGCATCTTGTTAGTAATTAGGCCTGTGATAACCCTAGTTAGTTAAAGTAGTAAGCAGTAGTATCTGCTTGGCCGTGATTGATTGAATGAGGTATAACCAGTCTAGTCATGTCTTGATCCCATGCAAGATTGTTTCCTGTCTTAATTACTTACATTACTTATCTTGCCGATAAATAGTGGGAAACCAAGCTCTGTTCAGATGAAGGGTTACAACCCCGGTCCTTGTTTAGTTTACGGGTTGTAACCTGGCTATCGGAATAGTTCCATGGTTATCTCGTCGTATATCATCTTGACATATTTTCGTAATTTTAGTTTTAATATTAGATTTTCTTGTGCTGAATGCTGGCTTTTGTTCTTATTTCGTGGCCCCCTTGTGGCACTTGCTCTTTCTGGGGTTGACCCAGCTGGTTTTGTGTGGCCAAATTTCGGAGCAGCTCCCGAGGATCTACCAAGCTTCCAGCCCAATGGTGGCGACTATAAGGAACCCGGGCTACGAGTGGGTTTTCTATTTTTGTTTCGCTCACTCTATTGTAAAGTTATTCTTTTGAGACGTTTAGCCGACGAGCACCTGTTAGCTCGATGCACTTTTACTTACTGTCTGCCTACGGGCTGTAACATGATTAACAAATCCTAGGGTTGATCATGTATGACTTAACTCTTGCTAGTCCCCGTATTTTGTACGACTAGCTTCATGATCAGCTGAATATGTAATATTTGGGACGCCTTATTATTGTATATTTAATGATCATACATCTTGCAACCTTACTTACTTGCTTGTGATTGAGACATTAGGCTTGTTCATGACCATAAGAGACTGTTGGCTTGTAGCAAACCCTCATATTTTTAGACAGCCGTGATCGTATATCGAGGTGGTTTCCATTTCAATATACGTAGCTGGCTATGTCTGCCCCCGCTCTCCAGTATTCTGGTTTTGGGGCGTGACACGGTTTAAGTGGTAGCCCATGCAGGTCTTGTCAATCAAGAAATGTGAGGGTTTACCGAATAGATGTCTCAATCAGTATTCGCCCTTGATCTTCGCCCGTATTTTCAAATCCCTGAAATTCTTGCCCTGATTACATGCTTGTATCGTTGATCTGTCCTTGTCCTTCCTTATTGTTTCCCTGTGTCGTCTTCTTCAGCGGCACTGTACCTGACCCTGCCGATCAGCAAGGAGGAGCATCTCCCGTGGGCCAGCAGCAACCCGAAGATCAAGCCCTTTCCCTCTTCTCTCGACCCTTCGCAGCTCTTTCCTTTTCTTAAGCTCTCGCTCTCTTTCTTCCTATGTCTTCCTCTGTACCATTAATTTATTCTAGTACAGGAAGCATTGAATAGAGTTAAAGTTAGGGAACTTATGGACATTGCCATTAAATCAATTATGAATGCATTGGAGGTTGGTCCTATCTATGGGCCAGCATGTTAGTGTATTCCAATTAAATAGGGCTGGGGGTAAGTATAGTTATTAGTATTTTGCTATTAATATTATTTTTGCTATTAATATTATTATTTTACATTGAGAGGATAATACATATATGTATATGCATTAATTTTTGTATCTTAGTAGAATGCCATGATTGCTTTTCTTCAATTACAAGTACTGTTGAGTATAGGGAATAAAGTATGAAAAATATTAGTATTATTATTGTTAATTAATTCTATTATTATTATATGGAATGGAAGGCACAATATCAAAAGTATGTATTTGTATGGGCTACTAGGCTTCGAAATTGGACCTAAATATTAATTCTAATTTAATGTTGGTGGGCCATCCTATTGGGATTTTGGGTTTTAAGCCAACAGAGAAATTAATTATTTTGGATTTTGCTTAAAAAATTTTGTTTTGGGCCAAATAGTGTCTTGGACTGATTTTAATCAGTTTTGTTTGATTTTTTTCAATATAGAGATATTGGGTATATTTTTAGTTGGATTTTATTAATTGGGATTATGGGCCAGACTTTTAATTTATGACAAAATGTTAATTAGACTGTTTTGGTCTATGTACAAATTTTGTGATTTGGGCTTTAGTATTATTAAGGGGTTCATTAATAGATTTTAAACCTTAATATTTATGGGTTTTATTTAGAAATAAATATTTTGGGTTTTAAATATATTATTTTGTGCACTTGTTTATATGTAAGTAATTGGTGAGCTTTTATATGTTCTGAAATGTGTTTATAAAATACCATCTAGAACTATATATTATCTTGATTACTAATAATAAGGAATTACTCTCCTAAGTATAATATAAGCATTTTAATAGAATTTACAAAACCTATATTTTGGGGACTTTTGGTTGCTAATTGGGCTTTGAAATCATAAAAGAATTTTAACTAGATTTTAATATTTTTGGGCTAATGATGGTAATTATTTTGGGTTTTGAATATATCATATTTATAATGAGTTTTATAAATACAATAGTAATTTCTAAATAGTTTTTAAGTTACTTTTCCTAAAGGATTTCTTAGAATATTTATCTAAAAAGTATTTTGACTGGTATAAATATAGTCCTTGGACCTTGCTTGTAATTTCAATCTAGCCTTGAAGCCCTTAATAAATTATTATAGTTTTTATAAAAATGCTAATTCGACCTATAATTATGTTTGACTAAAAAGTAGATTTTTTGCAAATGTTCTCTAGATTTTGCGTATTTTTCTAAAAGGTATTTTGCTGGTAAAAATATAGCTTCTAATATTATAATTAATTTCTTTAATGAACCTCAAAATAGTTATTATGTATTTTCAAATTAAGTTTATATATATATATTTTGTTAGAAATCTTCCTTAAATTATTAGATTATCATTGATCACGACTAATCGATAATTTCCTATTTTCTTGCAACCCGAATATTACCCTAGGCTAAGTGGACTATTCCAAACGCAGCGGAATTGTCGGTTTCACCAGCTAAGGACCTCAGGCAAGTGCACTTTCTGATTGCTTTCCGATTCATAGTTGTCTTTTCATTTCATGTCTATACATATATCTTGCTGCTTGTTGACACGCTCGTCACACGGAGTAGTCGGGAGGGAAAATATCTTAGTATACATGTGAACTACCCAGAACTATCCCATGAGTCTATTCTTGAATAATAGCCGCTGCACACGACACGTGCAGTGTGCCGGATTTACCCCCTAGCCGTTCACATGTCGAAACAGATATTTCACACCACCTAGATAGATGTCTTTTATTAGTTTTCCTTGTTTACTTCTCTATCATGCTATGTCATCAGTTTTCTTACTAGCTTTCATATTCCATATGCTATTTTCATGTCTTGTTAATTCTATTGTGTTTTGCATTGCCGTCGGTTTGTGTACTTGTTCCATTCCTGACTGGAAACCAACATTTTTCAGGTTTAGCTGCGATCACTCTTAGCACTGGGGAAGACTTGGGTATGCTGAGGTCGACCTAGAAATAGATAGCAGTTGTAATATTTCCTTAATTGTAAAATCTTGTATTTTCTTTAATTAAAAATATTGTAAATGTTGTAATAAATTTAGAAATGTGAATGAGCAATAATGTTTATTTTGAGCATTTATTTCTTGCGGGCTTGACAGCGTTCTACCGCCGACTCTGCGGCGTAGGCTGGCTTGGACACGTCTCGTATCCGAAAAGCGGGTGCGGGTCGTGACAGTTTTCAATATTGAATTTTACTATATCTCATTGATTGGTCATTAATTTTATGAATTTTATCTTATTATAAAACAATGAGTCGGGAACTTCAAATACCAAAGATATGTGATCTGACCATAGCCCGTGTTTATTTTCTGCAAGTAGTGTAGCCCGTGTTTATTTTCTGCAAGTAGTGTAGCCCGTGTTTATTTTCTGCAAGTAGTGTAGCCCGTGTTTATTTTTCATGCAAGTAGACCTCGTAGACCGTGTGGTGTAGTACCCCAGACCGATCACATATCAAGATATTTCTAACAGTGGGGAAGGTATTGTTTACTTTATTTTACTGTCGATTTACTGTCTTTACTTTCGTCTCTGCTATTATTTTCAAAACTCATGATTGGTGTCTAACCTTTGTTTATAGTCATTTTCATATATTGGAACTGCATTCGATGAATTGTACTCGTTCCATCCTGACTGGGTAACCAAACAAATTTTAGGTGATTGTGAGGAAGTCGAGTGCCCTGACCAGTATGGCCCTTACATGGGGGATTTAGTCGAGACAGATTTTGCTTATCAGGAGGAGTACGCAGCGTCTGATCCTGCTGCGTTTGCTTAGTCCCTTTTAGTTAGAGCTGAGACTTGTTTGGATTTGAGTTGACATTGAGACTTGTAGTAGAGATATCATTTTATTCTATTATTATTTCCTTCGAGATGGATATTTATTTCACTTTCTAGTTATTGAAGCTGTGATCTTGAGTTGTGGTTACTCTATGTGAAAATTATATTATCTGCGTGGTTGTTCATCATATTGTTACAGCGTTCTACCGTCGACTCTGCGGCGTAGGCTGGGCGTGTACACGGTTCATGCCCAAATATTGGGTTTTGGTCGTGACAGTTTTAAGTCTTGTTTTATGATAAGTTAGCGATCTGTGTTCCTGAGGATTTCTTCGACGCGGGGCACAATTCGCTTTGGTAGAGGCGGGAAGCTTGGTCCGCGATTCATCGGACATTTCACCATCCTTGAGAGGGTCGATGCAGTGGCTAATTGACTAGACTTGTCGCCTACGCTAGAGAGAGTTCACAACGAGCTCCATGTGTCACAGTTCAGACGGTATGTGGCAGACCCTAGTCACATATTGGATCAATCGGAGATAGAGGTGGGCCCAACTTTTATCTATCCAAAGCAGCTTGTGGAGATTATGGATTGTCGGGAGAAGCTGCTCCGAAACTAGGTTATTTCCTTGGTTCGTGTCGCATGGAGGCATCACTCTCCGGGTGAGTCTACCTGGGAGAGAGATGACGACATGCGTGAGCGATACCCTTATCCCTTCGAGCCTTGAGGTGTTGTTCTTCTTGTTTTTCTATTTGCATTCTTGTGCTAGTTTTGTCTTTCAATTGTGAGGACGAAATTATTTTTAAGGAGGGTAGATTTGTCACTACCACAATCCTTGATAGGGCTATTTTTATCGTTTTATATTATTTATATAGTGTTATATTTATTTAATTAATTATAAGTAATGGTTTGTATTTATTAGTGGACTAGCCTACTTAATGGACCCTTGGTTAGTGAACCAATTTAGACTTGTCATGACACTTGGACCAACATTTTAGGTTAGCCCTATTAGTCTCATTTAAGCCATTACAAATCATGAATAAGGATTATAACTAATTACCAACTTAGGCTAGAAGCTTCTATAGGTTAGTCAAACCTTCATGACAACCTAGAGGGCCTTATGAACATTTCTCATCGGTGATTAGGTTACCGCTTATGGCCAGCCACAATAGAGAGAGTAGCTTATTCATTCACTTCTTCATTTTGAGCTCAAAACCTTAGTTTTGTGCTCTTTCCAAAAACTATTTTCATTCTTTCATCATTCCTCCATCAAATCATCCTCAAATCATTCTCAATATTCTTCTACTCTTCATCCAAGGAGCCTAGAAGCTTGGGAGCAAAGGGGCACAAGAAACAAAGGCTATTAGCTTGAGGATTGTGTCCAACTTCACTTTTGTGTCTACTTGTGGTGCTATATTGGGAATCCATCTCCCAATAGGTATACATCTAACTTTTCTCTATAAATTAATTCTTTGCATTGGACCATTAGGAAACCCACCCATGGACTAGGGGTACCTATAGGAGGAAGAACTAGGCTGTAATCACCATGTTGGTAGAAGTTACATAGAGTTTTTGTGTCTTTTTTGAAAAATTTGAGAATGGTACACCAAGTGTTTGTCATTTGGTTTGATAGGCTAAATAGGCATGTGAATGGTGTGTATGGCAAGATATGTGTCCATAAATGGATACGAGTAGGTTGTGTCATGTTACACAAGGACACAGAGTCAATTTAGGGGGTTTTCTCCTCCTACACTTGTCATACACATGTCACATTTCATATGACACATTGCACTAGCTAGACAACACTCTAATTTGCTTCTAATTGTCATTTTTGACATGTTCATGCATTTTGGTAAGAATAGGACAATGTTTGGTATAGATATCTTGGGCGTATCATGAGAGTATTAGAATTTTGGTACGATACTAGTATGTTGCACACCAAGTGTTTGTAAAATTGCATCTTTGCATGTGTATACGTATTCATATGTCTATAGTTGTACATGTGTGTATATGTGAAGACACATTGTATGTGTGTGACCTAGGGATACTAGTGTGTGTGTGTGTGTTCATATAAGAGAGTAGGATTCCTGTTCTAGGGTGAGTGTTTAGTGCCTATACATGTGTGTGTCTTAGATAGAGAGGAATGTGAAGAGGGAATATAGAGTGGTATGTATACACGAATGTGTGTGTGAAGGAGTGTGTACAGTGTGCAGGTGTATACATGTACATGTGTGAGTGTAAAAAGAGGGGAAGAGGGCACTGTCCAAGCTACAGCAGCAGTGTGCACACAAGTGTGCACCTGTGCACACAGGCCTGGAAGCAGAAGATCTTCCTTGCATTGCCTACAACAGGTTGGGGGGCTTGGCCCTACACTAGAATATCCAGGGAGTGTACTGATGTACATTGACAGCAGGCCTTGTACTTGTACACTGGTGTAACAGGTGAGGAAAGGGGACTTAGGGCCCTGCACAGGCAAGCAGGTTGGTTCCTGCCCAAAATAGGTGTGCAAACCTGTGCACAAGTGCACATGTAGCACGATTTAGTCCCTTCTTGCACAGGTCTTTCATGTTGGCCACAGGAAATTATTCTAGGGCCCTTGCACAGGGGCCTTGGTCACTGCACAGCAATGCGCTCTTGTATGCTGGTTTGTGTGGCAGTAGTACACAAGTGCATTAGTATGTGTCTTTTTGTGTGTGTGTGTGTTTGTTGTGTGTGAGAGTGTGTATGAGTGATACACACATGTGTGTTAGTATGCTTACTTGAGTGTCTTGGTGTGTGAGTGCATGTGTGTGTGTCACATGAGTGGTTGAAAGAGTATGAGTGTGTATGAGGGATTCACACATGTGTATGCTAGTGTGTGTGTGTGTATGGACTAGAGAGTGTTGTGTGAGTAGGTATCCTAAAAGCTATGTATGTAGATAATAGGGGATTACCTATATGGGAGCAGGATAGGTAATGTAAGATTGAGGAAAACTTGTGATGGTAATAAATAAGGTAATAGGGTATTGAGTGTAGAAGTAATAAATAAGATTTGGGATTACCCTATGACATGGATACTAGATTGGGTTTTACCTAAGAGCTATAGCTTTGGTAATATTGTATAGGGTATAGGGTAAGTAGGTAGGGGTATTGCTAGATACCCTATGAGTATCCAATTAGGTAAATACCTAGGGTAAGCCTAGTATTGATTAATATAGGTTAGATTGCCTTAGTATGACAATGTTCTGACCTAGAAACTTAGGTTTGACCAAGTTTGACCAAAATTGACTAGTTTGACCCTAAAAGTCAACCTTTGAGTCAAATTGACCTAGTTTCACCACAGAGACCTAGTATTGACATAGTTTGACTTCCATGACCTAGAATTGACCTAGAAATCATATTTCATCTTAGTATCAGTGCTTAACACCCCGAAACACCAATTAACGCGTGCTGTTATCTTCCTTTTGATATATGTGATTGGTTTTGAGATTCCATGCATTTATATTATCCTATATTCGGAGATGAGATTACTATTGACAGGTTATGATTCACATATCTTTTAGACTGTTTAGATAGCATTGTTGACCTATACAACATTCTATCGCCGATACTATGGCATAGGCTAGACGTACCCACGTACTCGTGCCCCTATACCGGGTGCGGGTCGTAGCACAAATTTAGCATAATTCTTGAGTAAGTAGCTCATTATTGTTTTGTTCATAAACCTTATTTTGGACCTTGGTTCAGATTATGGACTGAGTCCAATAGTTCTGGACTGATTATTAGTAAATTGAGGGATGGTTTGGACCATGGGCCAAGCCTAAAAAATAATAATTATAATAGTAGAGAGTAATTGATTAAAATAGATTCTAGCCGGATAGAGGACAGAGAATTGGCCAGACTTATGTCATGGCACCAATAGGGAGGGAGCATAAGACTGTAGTGATAGCATGTATTATTTTAGTTGCACCCATTGTTGATTCTAAGGCTATATTATTATTTTTTATCTATGGTAGTTTCGTAGCCAAGCCTAAAGTAGCCACTTCGCCATTACCTAAGAATTTGGAATATTCTTATAGGGAGAAGATAGGAATGCTTAATACGACTAGATAAAGAACTAAGTTGGGTAGACTTCCATAGATAGGAATATTAGAAAGATTAACATATATTAGGAATGATTAGCCGATCATAAGCCTAACTTATGGTGATTTGTTGTTTCTGTTAACAGTCTTGGACATGGACAGTCATGGTGCATGGTTCACCCATTATCCTTATTTGAAGGGTTGGACTATTGTACTATGTTAGCCTACGAACCAAAGTTGTGACACAGAGTCCCTTAGTCTAAACCTAGACATAGGATTAATTACTATGTCGAGGCGATATAACATCTATTTTCCTAGTTTAATATAGTGGTTTCATATTATATTAATGATAGGATATATGCTTAGGATATGTAAACCTAAATTATGATAATTTAGAACCCATTAGTATTAGCATCCTCTAGAAATCCAATATGACTAGTTTCTTTATCCTATGAGATAGTGTAATTCCGTGGACAAAATTCTTTAAGGTGGGTAGGTTGTAAGCCCCCTGAATTTAGAGTTTTTTAGTATAGTTATTAATAGATATTTTTTCACTATTATTTATGATCATAATATATACTTTTCCTAGCTTTGATTTATGGAACACAAAAAATGCCAATCTCTAGAAACTTTCTCCATGAGTTTTGATCTAGACAAGTTTATCTTCACTTGATATATCATGTCCCACTCAAATGTGTAGTTTTATATTCTAGTTTTGTCGCACAACTTTTGGGTCAATTTAGGCCAAAAGGTTATCTACCATAAAACTTGTCCTACTTTCTAGCTTGATTTTGGGACTCGACATCAATCCAACCTAAACGACCAAATATATGATTTCAACCTATTTTGAGCCTACACACACATGCCTATGGTATCACGACCCGCACCCGGATATTCGGGCACGAGTGCGTGGGCCACGTCCAGCCTATGCCGCAGTGTCAACAGTAGAACACTGTCAAGTACCCAGCAAAATATCTAAACAGTTCTATGATTCACTAAAACATCATGTACTCAAATTACATACAGCTAAGGGAGATATGAAAGAAAGACAACAGTGAAATCGAATAAATGATCATACATATCAAGAAATGTATCAGAGATATATCCAATGAACAAGACATAAATCTAGAAAAAGAATATGGCCTAGAGCTCTCAAGAGGTCAACTCACTATCCAAGAGAACATCGAGATCTGTTATCATGAAGTCCGGAGTGTGGGGCATAACTTTACCTAAAAATAGTTATCCAGTCAGGATTGGAACGAGCACATCACTAACAACAGTTCCAGTAAATAATAAAGACTATGTAACAATAAATAGAGAGAATATACGAGAATAAGTAAACTGTACATGAAAGTTGCATGGCATGGTAAAACTGTAAGCTAGAGCAAGGAAGAGTAAAGCAGGTTATATCATGTATAAGTCAAGAATCTATACTAACTATGTGAGTAGGTACTAGCTTCGACATGTGGTCGGCTTGGGAACTTGCACAAGATTTTATGGCCTGGTTAATCATACGTACGATGTATGAATAATAAAATGACATGCAGAAGGAGAGTATTGACCGCATATTTACACTACTACTTCCCCCGCCTCCGACTGATACAGTGGATCCAACCATGTCACGTTATGACACAGATTATCTGAGAAGGTCGCAAGCCTTCACAGAAATCGTGTCGATACAATGCACAAGAACAAAGACAATACTCGCACAAGATAAACCAAAAAGTACAAGGAATAACATCTCATGATGGGATCCAGATAATACCAATCCGTGTCACCAATGTGTCGAGAAATTAAGGATATCTACACTAAATACACGAAACATAGTAAATAACATAAACAGGAAATTATCAGAGAATGTACTAGCCTCAATTAGTTGGAGTCGACGTGCACGACACGAACGTGTCAACACGAAATACGTACCAACTATGCTCCACAATATGGTCCCAAATAATGACACGGGCGGTTCCAACGAGTCCAAAATAGTCCAAATAGCCCAGTTTGGTATGTAGAAGTCCAGGTTCAGAGTTGGCACGAATATCGAGATATGAGAGAAGTCCATGGCAAGAAATAGAAACTACTATATTAGTTATGATTTATGATTTAAGGGGAAACACAACTAAACACATGTAACTATTTTTGAAAATCATTTATAATTTTCAAAAACTATATTTTATAAATCACAATATTTTAGATAATATTTTTGAAAACCTGTAAATCATTTTGGGTCTCTAAAACCCTGTATATATATATATATATATATATATATATATATATATATATATATATATATATATATATATATATATATTTATAAATCACAATATTTTAGATAATATTTTTGAAAACCTGTAAATCATTTTGGGTCTCTAAACCCTGTATATATATATATATATATATATATATATATATATATATATATATATATATGTATATATATACATATATATTTTATAAATCACAATATTTTAGATAATATTTTTGAAAACCTGTAAATCATTTTGGGTCTCTAAAACCCTGTATATATATATATATATATATATATATATATATATATATATATATATATATATATATATATATATTTATATATATATATATATATATATATATATAAGCGTCTCCGACATTGTTCCCTACAATCCCCCCATTACCCTTGCCAACTCCTTTGCCATACTTGACATCGATAACCCCACCGAGAACCCTTGTCAGATCACCTCTGACCACGAATCAGACAACATTTCCCAGGCAGAGCCGGAAGTTTCCCGCGTTGTCGCGTTAATATCCGACAGCCTCTCTAAACCCCCCCTTTGCGCCGACAAGGATCACCTTGAGATCTCCCCCATCACCTTCCTCAAGCCCTTGGGCACCAGCCACACCCCCCCCCCCCCCCGCGACCTCCAGTAGAGGCCTGCCACGTGAGCAGCTCGTGGTAGCTCACGACCCTAGCCACATTTTCGAAGGACTAGAGTTGGCCACTGCAGATCCGACCCTCCCACCCGTCTTCATCGATGCCCCCCTGACCCTTGTTCCCCTCTTACTGGCAGGTTCTGGCAAGCCAAGGACGCTGGTTTCCTTGATCGCAATAACCCTCTTTGTGCGCTCGACGGCGTCGAGGTTTCGAGTTACTCCTCAGTTGCCGTCAAACGTTCACCAGTTGATTTGACAGAGGCCAGCGACGACCAATCACCTCCACCAAGAAATCTTCCTCGAAAAAGAAGAAGAAAAACAAGAAAAAGAATCAGCAAGCGGCTATGACCAGACGGTCAGCAGCCAAGCTCAACCACCTCACCCACTCCTCCAATCAAATGCTTAACATCCTCTCATAGAACGTGAGAGGTATAGCTAACAAACCGACGCGGAATAAAATCATCAGCCTCAAGAAAATTCATAAAATCGACATCCTGGTGATCATCGAACCCAAAATCCGAAAGAAAAGGATCACCGGCATCCAACTTCAACTTGGTTTCGCGATCGGACTGGCTGGCCGTCACGACATCTGGATCCTGGCCAGTGCTGGCATCAAATCAGGATTGGTTCAGGACTCCAGCCAAGCCCTCTCCTTCTGGGTGGAACACCCTCAACTTCGGAACAGAATCTTAATCTCCGTCATTCACGACAGCTGTGACTTCCAAGAGCGTAAACTCCTCTGGGAGGACCTGCTCGACACCCACCTCTCCCTCCAGAACCTTCCATGGATGTGCTTGGGCGACTTCAACACCATCTCTTACAGTGCCGAGAAGTCCGGGAGGCGTCCGCCTCCACTTACGGCCATGGACGACTTCAACAATTACACCTTCAATGCTCATCTCACTCACCTTCCTTTCTCCGGTAACTCTTTCACCTGGTGCAACATGCAGGAAGGCTCCCGGCGTCAATACTTCTGCCTCGACCGTGCCCTCATCAACAACCACTAGGCCGACATGGGGCTCATCTCTAGTCTCTCCCAACTCAACACCACAGAATTCGATCACTCACCCCTCCTCATCGAGATCAGCAGCAGCTCCCACCTCATCAAGAAGCCTTTCCAATTCTTGAATTTTTGGAGACATCATCCTAGTTTCAAATCCAAGGTGGCATCAGCATGGCTCTCAGTGAACAACGTCGATCCGCTGTATAGAGTCGCGAACAGACTGCGAGCCACGAGTAAGGCCCTCTCTAGATGGAGTAAGGCAGCCTTCGGCAACATCTTTCAGGAGATCAAAAATACGGAGGATGATGTTACCCACACCGAGATCACCTACGTTGCCAACAGATCCCCCGAAGCGCGGACCGCGCTCAACCTAGCCAGAGCTATCCTCAAGTCCAGGCTTAAAGTTGAAACGGAATTCTGGAAACAAAAAGCTAGACTCAAATGGGACAATGAAGGGGACCGCAACTCCAGCTTCTTCCACGCCTGCGTTAAAGGCCGCAGACAACAGCTCAACCTACATCGTATTTATGACGCCAACGGCAACCAGCTGACAGACCAGCAAATGATTCAAGAGGCCGCGGCCAACTTATTCTCCAATCTCTTCACCAAAGAAGCGGTCGTCATGGACGAGGGAGTGCTGGCAGAGATCCCTAGCATCATCACCGCTCAAGATAACGAGCAGCTTCTTTCCCTCCCTAACGCTACCAAAGTGCAAACCACGGTCTGGGATCTTGACGAGCACAGCGCTCCCGGACCAGACGGGTTCAGCGGGGTATTCTACAAACATTGCTGGGACAATCATCGGCCCAGACTTTTTGGAGGCATCGGTTGCCTTCTTTCAAGGAGCCAGATACCTATCCAGAGCTAATCTCATTCTAATCCCAAAAAAAGACAACCCCGAAACCTACAAAGACTTCCGTCCCATAAGTCTATGCAACTTTGCCAACAAAATTATCGTAAAAATTATCGCTAACCGGATGTCGGATCTCCTACCCAAAATTATATCCGAGGAGCAGAGTGGTTTTGTGAAGGGGCGTAACATCGTGGAAAATATCCTGCTCGCTCAAGAGATGGTCACTTGCATGAAATTCTCGGCCAGAGGGGGAATATCGCCATTAAGCTGGACATGAAGAAAGCCTACGACCACCTAGACTGGCAATTCATGATCTGGGTGTTCAGGGCTTTTGGCTTCTCAGAACACTGGATCGACATCATCTTCAGGTCCATCAACAACTCCTGGTTCTCCACCGTCATCAACGGCTAGGCCGAAGGATTCTTCAACGCGAGTCGTGGCGTTCCCCAGGGGGATCCTCTTTTCGCCACTATCATCATCATCACAGCGGAGGCCCTCAGCAGAAACCATAAGTGCATGTCCAATACCCCCGCGATTCTACCACTTTTACACCACCACCCGGCTGTCCCATCATCACCCATCTCACTTACGCTGACGATGTCCTCATTTTTTCATCCGACGACACCGGGTCCATCGAGGTGGTACTTCAAACGCTGAACAGGTACACCAGATGTTTTGGACAAAGAATCAACAACAACAAGAGCGTCATATACACCCATCACAAAACGGACAGGTCTCACTCTGCGATGCTCTCTAACTTGACTTCTTTTGCCACAACATACCCACCTTTCACCTACTTAGGGTGCCCTCTGGTCTATGGCAAGGCCAACTTGGGTATCTTCGAGTACATGGTTAGCGCCATCAGGAAACGGATCCAGGGCTGGCACAATGCTACCCTTTCGCCCGGAGGAAAGCTGATTCTGATCAAGCATGTCCTATCCTCCATTTCCATCTATACCCTGGTTGTTTGTAGCCCTCCCAAAAAGGTCCTCGCTTCGCTTGAATCCCTCTTCGCCAGCTTCTTCTGGTGTCACAATAAAGGCAAAGACAAGCACCACTGGACCAGCTGGAACACAATGGTAACCCACCTCCAAGGGCGGTCTGGGATTCAGTAGATTGGAACACATTGCCGACGCATGCTCCATGAAGTTATGGTGGAAGCTGCGCACAGACAATTCAATTTGGACTCGCTTCATGCAAGCGAGATACTTCAGACACTCCCATCCTGAGACGGCCTTAGTCAACAACCGTTCATCGTCATCATGGAGACGCATTACCGGAGGTCGACCGCTCGCAGACCCCCTCATGCATATCCAGCTGGGTAATGGCTACTCATCGATGAGCCAAGATCGTTGGCTGGGTGGTAACCTCTGGCACCCCCGAGTCTCCCTCCGCGGGAGGGCCAGATTCGCGAGCTTTGGGATCCTTCATCCGGATGGATCTGGAAACGAGTCACAAACTGGCTCGGTCCGGCGGCTACCGCCCATCTCGCCACTGTAAATCTCCGTCGCTTCGATACTCCGGACATCACGAGATGGTCCCCTAGCCCGGTCGGCCAGTTCTCTTTGTATTCTGCCAAGTCAGTCGTCCGCGGCTTCGGAACCCCAAAACCCCTCATCGCTCCTTTCTGGCACGCCTGCATCCCCATCAAATGGTCGATCCTCATCTGGCAAGCCCACTTCAGGAAGCTCCCCACCAACGACGCCATCACCTCGTTTTGCTACAACCTAGCTTCGAGGTGCCACTGCTGCACTACCCCTCAATCCGAATCTGCAGAGCACATCCTCAACACTGGGGATCTGGCCACGAATATTTGGGCGACTCTCAACATCAAGTTTAGGATGGTCCTCCTCCCTAGGGGCTTCAACGATCTCCTGTCCAGCTGGGGAGTTTTCTACGGACATCAGATCGTCGTAGCCGCAGGAATTTGGATCATGTGGAAAACAGGAACAAGTTCCGTTACGAAGGCCGACAACTTACACCACCCGAACTGTACAGGAAAATCATCAGGCAGATCCTAAAGATCCGGAGGCGCTGCACGCACTCCCCGGCCAGCTTTTGGGAGACCCTAGATTAGTTTTCGTCTTCTTGTTTCTGTTTTGTCGGCTTGCCTAGCCGTTTCTTTTCTGTTGCCAGCGCTCGCTCTTCTTGTATAGGTTTCCACATTTTGCGTCTGATACATCAATAAATCCCCCTTCTCTTAATATATATATATATATATATATATATATATATAATATAGA